>VWXS01000066.1:0-170019 GCA_028584115.1 Stagonosporopsis vannaccii | reverse complement strand
ATTCGGTCGAAAAGTGAGGGCTCAGTCGATTATGGGAAAGACAACAATGCGATGCGCGCCGCGTCGGTTCGCCTTGGCGATCAGGACCCGCAGTCCCCCCCCCCCCCCCCCCCCCCACCGGTAAGAACCCCCCTCCCCCCCCCCCCCCCCCCCCCCCGGGGGGGGGGGGGGGGACTGACCCCTTATCATTCTCTTTCTACACCTGCCTATCTAGCTCTAAAGCATTATCCCTTAATTCAATCTCGTTCATTTAGGAGAGAACCCTACTAAGAGCCACACGCCACACCTAGCCACGCGACGCCAATACTACCATCCACCCCTGCCAGCTGCATGAGCTTGCCACAGCGCGGTGGAGCTTTTTCCTGCTGCGATGATATACGGTGTTGTGGACAGCGGTGGCCTTCTTCTGCTTTGACAATTGGTTTTGGCTATTGGCGTCGGTATGACGTTCGCGACGTAGTGATATGTTGGAAGAAAGTGAGCATGCGGTACTCGCTGGATCGGGCTGGTGGACGGCTTTGGAGGGAAAGAGGGTCTGGTGGCACGGCGGTTGAAGTAATGGGATGCAGGTGCGGGTTTGAAGAATGTATTCACAGGGAGGTCACCAGTTGAGGTTCTTTGGGTAGGAAGGACATGAGGATGTTCGTGTGTGCTATTTGTCCCACACGCAAAGAAGGAGAAGGGATATAATGAGGATTGCTCGACGAAGCGAAAGTTTAGAACTGTGCTGCTCCGTAACAACCCCTAGAAGGAAGATGTATGTATCCTCCAAGCCGGCCCTTCGCGTTTTTCTACTCACCCCTATTATCAACAGATTAGAAAATGTCCTCCAGCCCGTGCTGATCCCATGTCGTCTCGCCCTTGGCAACTTGGTCCCTGATCTTCCAGTACTCGTGGTTGAATTGCCAGTACTCCTCACCCGTAGTCGCATCCCTTGTCTTGGTGAACCACTTGGGGATGAACTCCTCGCCATGCTCCTCCCTCTTCCTGCGCGTCGCACGCTGCTTCTCTTCAACGCGATTCTTCTCAGTGGCGGCGAAGTCGTAAGCGCCGTCTTCCATTGCGCGCTGGTCGGGCCGAAGACGCGTGTCCGTGGGCGCAATGACCGGGAGTAGTTTTTCATTGGGATCGTTAAGTGTGACAACGAAAGGGGTGAGGTTGAAGGGAATGCCGGTGGGACGTTCGTGGGCCTGCCAAACGAGGAATGCTCTGTTGTCGTCGTGTTTGCTGGCTTTTCCGCCCTTGTCGATGTCGGCGTCTTCGAAGCCCGGGGTAAAGCGTGCGTAGATCTTGTCGTTCCAGCGGCCACCGATGGACCAGCGGACACGGCCGTCGGCGCCGAGGACTTTGCCAACTACCTGGTAGGCGGATGAGGCTTTCCAGCCGCGTGCTTTGAAGTCTAGTATGCACACTTCGCCCGTGGTCCAGTTCTTGATCTCCATAGGGCCGTAGTTGTCGACGACGGGGTTACCTGTAATGATTCCAATGACGGAGGAGGTGACTTTCTTCCAGGTGTACAACTCCTCCTTACCCCCAGTCGCAGTTGGGCGAAGACGCAGGAACCAGGTGCCAAGCGGGTTGATGTCGAAAGACTTGCCGTAGAACTTGGACTTGACAGCAGACTCGCCGTAGTAGTCCCATTTAGCTGCCTCAGCGTACGCAGCGCCCACAGGCGGGTGATGGCTCACCTGTTCGATGAAGAAGCGGAAGCCTTTGTCAGGCCTGGCATACTCGAAGGATTCGCCAAGAAGAGGATTGAAGGGTTTCGCGACACGCCCAATAGTCGAAGCATATTCAGAGGCAGCAAAAGCGGCAACATAGAGCATTCGCTCACTAGAGTCTTCGCGCTCAGCGGCAACATCAAGTAAGTCAGTGTACTCCATGTCTTCCGCACAACGTTGCAGCAGAGAAGTGGGCTCGTTGAAGGAGACGGGCAAGGTCATCTTCGTCATGTCTTTGCCGATCATGGATTTGAGAATTCCCTGCAAGGCGTTAGCGGTTGACGTAAAATTGTAGAGATTGGTCAACTCACCCAGAGTGAGATCTTTGGCCTATCGTCAGCATCCATGGCAAGCTTCTGGCGTGGCCCGTCTTCGTAGCCTTTGAATCCTGTGGCAATCTCTGCGTGCTTCTGTGTAAAAACATCACCACTGGCTCCATCAGAGGCAAGCTCAGACGGTTTCCTGTCTTCTTTCTGGTTCTGGCGCACTCCAGGCATCTCCACAACCTCAACCTCACCGGCACCGACAGCATCGAAGAACTCCTCGTCGTCCTCCGATTCGTCGTCCGTGAGATCTGCCGCGAGGTCGGCCAGCGTAGCCTTTCTCTTAATCTGACCCACCACACTTGGCTTTGACCGGGCCAAATCCTCTTGTTGGGCTTCATTTTCGGGTGCCTCAACGAACTCATCATCTTCCCTGGCCGCAGCTCCCGGGCCTTCGTAGTCTTCAAGTGCTTCTCGTAGCGCCTTCTTCGTTTTGCGTCGCTTCTCTTCCGACTCGCCAATTTTTTGCTCCAGTTCTTCTTGCTCTCGTGCAACCTTCGCCATACTATCCTCCCACATGCGACGCACATTGGCCTCACGGTCAAGGCGATATTGCCAATAAGCGTCACGGTCCCTAGATATGCGAAGAAGATCTCCTATCAGGCCCTTGATGTTCCCAATGGCAGATTCGTATGAGGACAGAGCTTCTGTCATTGCCGGGTCGGCGATTTGCATGGAAGGATTCCTCGCCTGCTCAGCTTGTAGAGCTGACGAGACTGACGTCAGCAAGTCAAGCTGCAGCTTCGCAGACTGAGCGGTGATGTTGAAAGCGTCCTTGTTGTGCGGCTTCACCTCGTGGCTGCTGTCATCGTCATGGAAGTCGTCATCGTCATCGTCGTCAACTGTAGGCGCGCCCAAATGGCTGGTGTATCGGCTCAGCTCAGGCGCGCCCAAGCTAGGTTCGTATGCGCTTCCAGGATCTTCTGTGTACGAAACTGCGGAACGTGAAGATGTATCAAGGGCAGTGAGCGGTACGCCAAGGTTGTTCGAGGAGGGAGGAGCCAGGTTCCGGGATCCTGTCATGCGTGAGCTGCTGAGGCTTGAGGAGTCACCCTCTTTGGAGAGCAACTCAACCTTGGCCTGCTTCAGTGCCTCTTGGTCTTGTGTGGCACGCTTCTCTTCTTCCCTAGCCTCATCTTTTGCCCACTGAATGGCGTTGTTCAGAGCCCAGTACCAGCGTTTTGCCTCAACTTGATGGTTGGCCTTCAAGTGGTACTTGACAGAGGATTTGCCCTGGATCTCGAAGCGCTGCTTGTCTTGCGGGTCCATGTGGAGCTTTCCAATGCGCATGTTGATAGCACCACGGCACGCAGAACCAGTGTCATCTGCCAAGGTTACCCTGTGAACAAGAGGATATGTATGAGAGGCCTACCTTGGTGCTTATAATAGCTGAGAACTCCATCTTCCAGCACGAACCATCGCAGTTTGTAGCCGCTTGTATAGTTGGTCCACTTCTTAAGATAGCCCTTCATCTCGCGCGACTCTTTGGAGCCCATACCACCCTCAGAAGGAGCTCCAGGCTGTGCTTGACCGGCAAGAATAGTCTTTTCTTGGATGCCGCGCTGAGCGGCGGCCGCAGCGGGCGAACGTTTCAAGATAGCGCGCGTTCGGTCGTCCTTGGTATAATCCTGCGGAAGCTTGCCCTTGCGATCACGACGAAAAGGATCGGCACCATTAAGCAAGAGCAACTGGGCCAGCTTAACGTCCTTGTTCTTAGCTGCCTGGTGTAGGAGCGTACCGCCAGCTTCGATGACGGTCGAGTCTGTCGCAAACTCTCCCCCATTGATGTCCAGCGTGCTCTGGATGCGGGCATCCTGCAGAATCGACTCAAGCTTGTCCAAGTCCCCAGTAGTGACCAGCTGCTGTATCTTCTTGACATTGGTGTCGATGAAGATGGAGCGGGCTAGCTGTAGTTGCTGGAAAATATCGGGTGTGCGAGCGAGATCAAGAGGTGTCTGGCCGTTGTAGTTTGTAATCGAGTCGTTGATGCCCTGTTGGTCGAGCAGGAGTCGGACTACGGGGGCGCGGCCCAGAGTAGCTGCGATGTGGAGGGGAGTGTTGCCGTCGCGGTCGCGGCCGTTGACGTCGATAGGCGAGTTGGGGGCATCAGTCGCATTGGACAGGACGAACTCGATAACTGGCAGCTCGGCGCATTGTATAGCGAGATGCAGGATCGACGTGCCTTCGGTGCGCGCATTGGGTAGCGAGAGCGACGTGCGACCGCCCTCGCTGTCGCCTGGTGGGGATGATTGCTCGCGGATGGCTCTCGAGATTGCTGTAGTGTCGCCATTGCGCAGCGACTCAAACACTCGGAAAAGCTTGACCGACTGCTCAATCGAGCTGCCTTTGACCGTAGGCGACGACGGAGACGCGGGCTGCTGGCTGCTGCTGCTCTCACTGGGGCCGCCTGTGGTCGGCATGGTGGGTGGCGCGTTTGGGCGCAGTTTCTTGGAAAGACTGCGCTGGTGTCCGCTCGATACTGGCGAGCTGAGTGAAGCTTGCGACGAGTTGGGCGGCGAGTTGTTGGCCGTGTTCGTAGTGCTGCCTTCTGCGGGCGTGGATGAGCCTTCTGTCTTCGAAGTCACTCTGCTCAGCATGTTCTTGACGCTTTGCGACTTGGAGCGCTTGTGCCTGCAAATGCACGTCAGTCCCAGCCCAAGGCTGACATGTGCGTGCCCCCCACCGTCGCACAGCACGGGGAGGGAGCACTCACCCTTCCATGGCAGCTGTGATTGGGCACGACGGGCGCCCGTTGCCGGCCAAGGAGCTCGGTCTGGCTAAATGTGGAGGATGGAGGGGCAGACGGTGTGGAGAGGTCCAGCACGCACAACGAGAAGCTCAGGAGCGTCGCCCTTCTCCAGTTGGGGGAGGTGCTGTACTTCTAACTGCTTCACACTACCACATCGCACTCGTTCAGTAGCGGCGGGGCGTCCATCCAACCAACCCCTGACGTAGATAGCTTAGGAATCCCGTGTCTCGGACGAATCACAAACTTTACTTCTCCCGCTACAGCAATGGGTTGGACATGCCGGACATGCGCCGTTGCGCCCAGTTCGCAACACAGCCTTGTACTCGCTCCCGCAATGACGCTTTGTTGAGGACCAGAGCCCCTGGCGAGTGATTTACTGTGGCCGTGTCTTGTGCAAACAACCAACAGAGCTCTATGTTGAGAGTGAGCACGTGCCGTCTTCGCTACAACCGTAGAACCAGTTAGCTTCGTTCGGACGCCGACCACAACGGTGTGTATGCGCGTACGCGGACGCTCTGTACACAGGGGCCTGGCCACGGTGTCCGAGTAGCCCATTTCCTTGTGGAAAAGTACGTCGGACAAACACTGCCAATAGTGTTGATCACGTTTATTAGGTTGTCGCATGAACACAATCGCAGCATAGCATCAAGCACACGATTTTGCAATGTCATTCGACAGTCATGAACTTTTGGTCATTCTTTCGTCTAGTATGGCCGTGATGGATACCTAGCCATACACAATCATGTCTAGCTAAGCCCGGGTATATGCATCCCTCCACATCGCGCGCTCCAAGACTAGTCTAGTAGAAGAAACCAAGGATCTTGCCAGCAACGTGCTTGCGGCGAGCCTCCTCGTGGTCCATGATACCGGCGGAGGTAGTCAGGACAATGAAACCGAACTGACGAGAGGGAAGAAGCTTGACGACCCACTTCTCCATATCGCGAAGCTGGACGTTGTAGCGGGGGGAGATGACACCAGTCTTGTTGAGGCGGCCGTTGAGCTGGATGACAATCTTGCCGTTGCGGTGGTCGTCGACCTCCTCGAACTCGCCAATGTAGCCTGCCGTCAACGTTAGTTGGTTAAAGATTTCATGTGTTGCGCAAAATTAAACATCGGACATCATGGAAGGGTTCCGAGGATGTGTAAGTTCTCCGCAGTTGATATACCGGACACTTAAAGCCCAAAGACCGTAGAGAAGACATGATCATTGGGAAGTTATCAGCCCGGAGAGGGGAGGAAGAACAAGATGCATGCACAACGGAGGAAATTCCACGTACCGTGACGCTGCATGACGGTCAAGAACTTGACGATGACCTTTGAGGAAGGGCGGATCATGACCTGGCGCTTGCCGGCCTTCTCGGCGTTGTTGATGGCGTTGAGCGCATCGTTGAGGACGGATGTCTTGACCATTTTGACGGTTTATCGAAGATTCTCAATGGCGAGGGGCGACTGAGGTATCTGTATAGAAATTGCAATTAGCCTCCAGATGCCAGAGCATGGAGAGTGCCCTCAGCCAGCAGCTTTGGAGGGTTCTTCAGCTCGTGTCGCAGAGGGGAGCAGT
Organism: Stagonosporopsis vannaccii; assembly: GCA_028584115.1. Taxonomy (NCBI): domain Eukaryota; kingdom Fungi; phylum Ascomycota; class Dothideomycetes; order Pleosporales; family Didymellaceae; genus Stagonosporopsis; species Stagonosporopsis vannaccii. Next base: position 163,665 of record VWXS01000066.1, on the reverse strand, counting down.
GTCAGGCCTATCCTCTCGGACGGGCGCGATTGCTTCCCCTGGCTCTCTGAAGGGCACTCATGGGAACGAATGTAACATACCTCGTGAGGATGCGGATGGGATAGCGAAAGACGTGCGTTGCAGCGCTGCAAAAGTTCGACTTGGATCAATTTCGCGCTCGGTTAGCTAAGTGGGTTCCTTGGCCTGGACTGTGCGCCAAGCTTCCGCGAGGGAGCCTAAGGCCAAACCACCTTCTAACCCCAAGCCTCGAACATCACCACTACAATGTCTAGATAGGTCAGATCGACGGTATGCGCCTGCATACTTTGCGCTGTATATTCGTACATACGAGCAGTATTCATTTCAGTATTTGTCACCCTAGAGGCAGACAACCTCACGTGCTTCTGCGTCCTTAGTCATGACGTGCTATCTCCCGAGGCCGCGTTTGCCTCCCAGTATCTTCACAAGCATTCTATTTCCTAGTGTCAAGTTTGACATTCATCATGAGGGAGTACAGTTCAGCTGAGGCTTGCTGCACCTGCGCAACGTTGTTGTCGTCTATTCCCCCAACCTACGATGAGAAGACTGAAAAGCCATCACAGTATGAGCGCCGGCTCGACTGTTGCGGGCGTGCCATATGCACCCGCTGCTTGACCGATAATCCTCGCTTCGCAGGTTACTGTCCGTTCTGCCAGATATCGACCGGTCCTTCTTCTTTGCCAGCGCAAGGATTGCGCGACCCTCCCACCTATTCGCCACACGCAAGTGAGAAAGTAGAGGACGAGCTGCCGCCGTATTCAGCACACAACTCTCTACATCCGCCACTAGAGAAGGTCGCAGGCGCAGATGTTGCGCCTGACGTCCTTCACTTCGTCGACCAGAGCAACGACTCGATACCATCGTTATCTCTCGCCTACGGCGTGCCACCGGAGGTCTTACGCCGGACGAATAAGATGTTTGCAGACCACCTGTTAGCGGCGCGCAGGACAATACTGATACCAGGGGAATTCTACAAGGGTGGTGTTAGTCTTAGCCCTCGGCCATTGGAGGGTGAAGAGGAAGAGATCAAGAAGACCAAGGTGAGGAAGTTCATGGTAGGCTGCAAAGTTGCTGAGTAGGTCATCACCTGCACATTATCTGCATAGCCAAAGCAGAATAGGATGCTGACCAGGTTGCAGGTACGACGTTGCGGTATTGTACCTCGAACAAGCGAACTACAATCTTGAAAACGCGATGTTGGCGTTCAAGGCCGACGAGAAATGGGAAAGGGAACATCCTCTACAGGCAGCAAAAAAAGGCAAAGCGACTGCGCTACAGAACTCTGGCAAGCGAAGATGGTTCGGCGGAAGTGGCGGCGGCATCACTGGTCAATTGTAGGAGCGTCAATTGGTCGCAGCACTTGGCTGTCCAAGGGCGGCAACACGGACACTCGGCTAAGCCATGATCGAAAGTTACAGCATTTCGACGGTGTTACTGATACGGATAGACTCGTTTGATACGCAATTTCAGCATCTGACATGTGCTTCATGGTGGCAAGGACTTCTTGCTATCTTCAAATGTAGCCTCAGGCAAAAGTCCACCTCATCGGACAATGTTTCAAGCATGTTCTTTGTTTTCTGCTTTACACCTGAATTCTTCGGTACTGTTCTTGGTGCGAGCTTCGCATTACATGCTTGACCAATCATCTTGCGTAATCAACACGACCCACCATCCCTAAGCGCCGAGCTTCACACCCCTGCTTATAATCCCCCGAAGCGCTGCCTATGCAAGGTCTTCGGTTTCAGAAGCTTGACAATGCTCGCAGGGAAGCGGCTGCTTACTGCCATTGGCTGATCATTATCTCTCTCTGTGTTTGTCGCCAGATACATCTTAGCTTGTGCTACGAATGGAGCAACACGACAGCCATGATTACAAGCGCACGCCCACAACCTTGGACAAATCACAGGCTGAATTTTTAAGTCAGCAAAGCTTGCCGCTGCTAAATGGCCCCATTCGGCAACGTCGGCTGCAGCTTTCACACCTCAGCTCTGCTGCTTGGTGCCGACATGCGTCTACGCGCTGACGACTACCAGCAGGTTCGCCAACCGTAGAGCCTCGACTCTAGACGAGCGGTAACGCAGATGACTTTCAGTTGTGCACCATAGAATGGCTATTTTGGGCTTTGACATACCCGCATGGGGTACTGATGTGCTTGAAACAACGAATGTGACTACTTCGTTTTAAAGCATGGTCAACCCCCCTCAAATCATCAGCATTCAGGCACACATAGGCAATTTCTATTTGACGTCGTTCATTTCTTTCAAGGGTCAGGCAGTCCTACACAAACGCTTCCTATAGCTTCAGAACATAACACCGACATACACGCCAGAGCTCCCGCCATTTGCCACGGCCAACACCATAGAGAACCTATTCGTAAAACCACCAACATGAAGATCAACCCGGCACCCCTTCACCTAGCGCAGACTAGTCTGACAGGTCTTGTCGTTATTTTCAGCATTGCTGTTCTCGGCACCAGCGCACACACCCTCGATGTCTTCAATAAGCAACAAACATCTAATCCATGGTGGCTTCCCATGTGGCCGCAGCATTTCGACACGCACGGAACAAAAGCGCTCATCGCCTCGTCCGTAATCGCGCTCGTGCTTTCAAGCGCTTTCTTGATCGCGTCCTTCCTACCCAGCGTACGTCACCCATCCCACGCCTCGATCGCAAAGCCGTATGAACAGAAAGACTAATACCATCCAGCTCCAGCTCAAGCAAAAGCACACCCTCCGCGCCGCCCTCGCCCTCGCAACGATACTACCCTCCCTTCTCCTCACTCTGATAACGACAGTCTGGGCACACATTCTCAACCGCCAAACGCCCGATATCGACACAATCCAGACCTGGGCGTGCAAGTACCAACATTCATCTCCACTAAAGCAGGACCTGTCTCTGCCGTCCAACATGGGTAACAGCAACTTCGACTCTGTATGCCGCGAAAGCCGATTCGCGCTGTACGGCACACTGATTACGTTTCTGCTGCTCTGCGCAAGCATGGTGTTGAGTTTTGTTTGTTGGTGCGCGGACAAGTATGCGGCACGTCAGGCGAGGAAGAATGGAGGCGAGGAGGGGAGTGTTAGTGAATTGAACTATGTGCCTAAGGCATATGCGCCATGAGAGTCCATGTAGTAAGGATTTGGGAAAACAATTTCGAGTTGAGCATGCATGTATGGCCGAGAAATTGTGGACGACAACGCGTTTTGGGTGGCGTTTTGGCGTAGCGACCCCTGTACGCAGGGTCGATTTAGTATTGTAGTGTCTTATCAAATTGTGGAGCCCAACTCTTTTCCCTCTAACTGGCAGTGTAGACAAATATTTCAAATGCACATGTGATCACGTGTCTCCTTGATGGGACCCGAAGACGATCATTTGACTGCGATGTACGAGAGTCGAGCTTTGGTCAGAACCGCAACCATCAAAAAACGTTTCAAACAACTAGCTTCACCTTCAGTTTGTCTCCCTTAACAATTTCGTCTCTCATATTTTCCAGAGTATCAACATCCCACGTCGCAGCCACATACCTTTGCTCGTTAGATTCCACAGTTCTATCCCGTTGCAATTTCAACATACCTTCCGTTTAACCACCCTCTGTCTTGACTAGTCAGCCACACAACAAACCCGCCACACAGCTCTGGCGTGTCCGTCAAGACTAAAAGATTTAGCATGTACAACCTCACGTCAATTATCCACATTCGACTTACAATCCTGGATCTCTTTAACCTCACTCGCCAACTTCGTAACCACACCGCCAGGATGAATACCCACAACATTGACGCCCTTAGCTCCATATTCCAGTCCAACAAACTCACTCAACTTCTGCAGCGCCATCTTAGCAATTGAGTAGGAGCTACCACCCGGTGAAACTGTCACAGCACCAATCGACGTAAGATTGATAACATTGACATGTGTACCGTGCTGCTCCGCCGTCCTAACTAGCAGCGGCAGCAAAGCATGCGTAAGTAAAAGCGGGCCATGGAGATTGACTTCCAGCACTTGCCAGTAGTCCTCTGGATCCGTCTCGCCGATGGGCTCCCAGGGCCGGCAGAGCCCGGCGTTGTTGATGAGGACATCGAGGCGGCCGAATTCCTGTTTAATGCGCTGCGCGAGGGCCTTTACTGCTGCGGCGTCTGTGACGCTAAGGACCTCTTTCCGCACTGTCAGGTTGCTGTTAACTTCCTTCACTCGGGCTTCCACTTCATCGAGCTCGCTTCTGGTTCGTGCACTGAGCATGATGGTGCTGACATTTGCATGTGCGTATTGGATCGCCATGGAGCGTCCAATGCCACGGCCGGCGCCGGTGATCAGGACTACCTTTCCGGGCTGCAGCAAAGTGGCGGTCTTGGAGACATCAATGGCTGGGTAGATGTTGTTGTGGAGGTTGTTGAGGCCCACAAAGTCGAAGCCGCTGTCTGGCGGGAAGGGGGACTCTTCTAGCGGTGCCATTGTTGGACGACTACGGAAATGTCGGTTGGTTCGATGTAGGATGAAGTTCTGTCTTTTGCCTCAGTATTCTGTGCGGTGCCAAGAGACGGTAAGAGTGTACAAGCTATGATGTAGTTGACGGACAGACTAACGGAAGCGAGCTGCATTAGCTTGAACAGGAAGTTATGGTGAAGGAGCAACAATCGCCAGCAATAGGGCGAGTCCCTCCTGCTCATAGATTCAAAGCTTCTTATAGTCCCACATTTTGGCGTACTGGCCGATTCGCAAAGAGTCCTGTATCGTTGACGCACTTCCTCGCAACATAGTTCCACTCTTCTCGGCCTGACCTTCGGACATAAGCGTAGGACTCCATCAATCCCGAAACCCGCATGACGAATATCATATATTTTCCTTGTATCCCTACTCTTTGGCTAAACACCCCATGAATGATGCTTTGAAATCTGCGGTCTTGTGCGATGAATTAACGTATCGTCGACGCCAATCTGCAAACATCTCCACGTTATCGACCAATCTCGACGAACAACGCAACGCGCGGTCGTCCCTGATTGCGCGGAACAGGCGCATGCAGCCTCTCACCGTTGCGACCCTAGGGTGGATCAGCGTAGCTGTTTGTTCTGCACTGCACGTGCGTCATGGACAAGACCAGATCCACATTTCAGGTGGGCCGAAGAACGTCGAGATTCGGCAGTTGCGCGGATACTCACGGTCGTGCAAAGGCATTCACCATCCATGCTACACGGCACCCTGTACCGACGATTTTTTTGAGGCCTCGATTCACATTATATGCGCACTTTAACTACTATGTACTCCTGAGTAAGAGACGATAGGGGGAATTGCTCACACGGCGGCGAATCGCACCAAGTTAATTAATCCTTCAAACAGATATCTCAGTACATGTGTCACTCTCCATGGCAGTTTACCCGAGCTACATTGATGTGTCGAAGATCACAACCATGATGGAAGTCCCGATGTCGGTCGCATCCAAGCATTCTACTGCGCTCGCTCCGCTTGTACTCGTAGACCACCATCTTCACTCTGGTGCTGAGGCTCCTGACCCTGCATCATATTAGCTGCATTGTGTTGGTATAGCCCTTGGTCTCTTACGGACAATTGGCTTGTGGTAGTCATCTCAATACCATTATCGTATGTCGTGTTATCACGCCGAGCCACGCGTATGATGTACCGCTAGATTCACGATCGTGAATGCACGTGGCTCGAGACAAGGCGGAAGTCCATCTTCGTTGGAGCTCATGATGAGCATAGCGAGCTTCACGTGCCACGAAGGAGTTGACTGAAGCGTTACTTGCGATAAGGTTGGTCGTTGACGACACTGCAGTTTCATCAGGGTACAGGTGGACAAGCGATGGGGTGGGTAGCTGTAGCAATAGCTTGTTGGACTCTAAGACAGTGGCGGACTGCCGAAATTAGCCATCAGAATCATCTGAGTGACTGTTGAGATTTAAAAAGGGGCCTACAGTCTTGTAATTAAGTTGCTTATTGCGGTTGTTCGTGGGCAAGAGATAAAGCTCAAAACTGGGATTTTATCTGCCTCAGACGAGTGCGCGTTATTTGTGCAATACAAAGACAATATTCGTAATTATAGAACGCCGTTGACCAGAGAGTGGGAGTTACACCTATTCATGATAGAAAGCAAATCTGAGAACATGAAGCGTGGATGCATCCATAGGTCCTCCGTGGAGCTCCTTTCTTTGCCCTCTTGAGATTGTAGACACACAAACAGTAAACATATGCATCTACCGTGTTCCGGTATTCCAATGCACCGAGGGCTTGTCATCAATCTCAATACTGACAGTAAAACCGGCGCAACTGCTAATTCGAGTAAAAGAAAGCCTGTATAACAATCTGTCCTTGTCGTTGAAATTATGAGTAGTGACGTCTGCCTTAATGTCAGCGTTCGCGAGGAATTCAAATTTGACAGCACATTCAAGGTGATCCACTAAGGAAGTCATACCAGAAGCATGCACAACGATCACCAGAAATAGAAGTTTTTTGCAACCATACCCGGATGCACATTTACGAGTTGTACGTCTGTGATGCGGCGTGCGAGCGAGACGTGTAGTGGATGTCTGCGATCTTGGAAGTTGTGTAGCGTACAGTGGCGTGTTTGTCTGTCATCGGCGTCTTCAGCGAGATGAAATCGTGGATGTCGGCTGGTGCTCTGCCTTCAGAAGGGGAGGCGAGGTTTACGACGCGGGTATGTGGGTTATGCCTTGCGGTACTGCGGAGCAGTGGTAGGAGACGGAGCGTGAAAAATGCGGGGCCCATAACGTTGGTGCCAAATTGGATCTCATAGCCGTCCTCTGTTAGGCCTTCGGTCGTCATGATGATGCCTATGTTGTTGATGAAGAGGCCCAGATGAGTCTCGTTCCGCTTGAATGTTTCGGCAGCGGCTTTGATGCTTGCGAAGGAAGATAAATCGAGAGAGAGGGAGGTAAACCGCAGTTCAGTGCCTGAATCATCCTGGAGCCTCTTAATGTCGGCTTGAGATTATCTCTAGATGGTGCTGCGAGCTGGATTGTGTTTCGCCAGCTGACGGATTGTCTCGAGACCTAATCCTGCATTGCCTCCTGTGACAATAATCACTCGATCAGTCAAATCGGGTATGTCGTTGTCGGGATTGAAATGGATGCAAGGCATACTTTGTAGAATAAAACAGGCCAGATTTTGAAGAAGTAGTGTGAAATTGACGCATGATACCTTTGTGGTTTTATACTGAGCATAGTACTTGCCTCCGGACCCAATTTTACGCCCAAACTCTGGTTCACGGCAGTGCCACCAGAGCCTAGTCCGGCCGCGCAATCTGGGTAGCAAGTAAAATGTATGTGTATCGTAAGGTTGGATAGTATTTACTAACAGGAGTCGTGAAGATCGAAGGCCGACCTTGCACTGGGTCGAGATGGCGCTAAAATGACAGTGTCAGTACGAGTTGTAAAACGGCACTGGTGCAGATGGGAGGATCACAGTCTGTCCGAGCACTTAAGGGCATTAATGCCTACTATACACCATTGCAAGGACTGAAATCACAACAAGATACGAATTTTGGGATGTATCGGACGATGGGACGGACGTGACGGATGCTGGCGAAAGAAGGAGGATTCAAAGCCGCCGTGCTCAACGGGTACGGCGTGCGTATTGTGAGACTAAAAACTAAAGCACATCCCAACTAGTAGGAAGGCGGAAGCATCGAGAGCGCATGGCTGCAAGTTCATCTGCCTTTGATAGCTTGGCCACTCATTCCTCCATGCTGACTGCTGGCTTTAATCAGCCGCCTCCATCTTGAGAAACGCAGCAGACAGGGTCCCCAAACACAATCGCCGTGAATTCTGCATTGCAAATGCTAGTCCAGCAGAAACTCTGTTCTGAAACACAATAGAAGATCTATGGATTCTTGAGCAGAGTCTTCGAAAACTGCATGTTCCGACTGCCGAACGCTGCTGATTTGCCAACTCTTACCCGCCTGAACGCGCTTGATGCACTTGTACAGAATGCTTTGGTATTGCATATACCATCCGAGTTCCTCGAGACGGACGACTTCACATCACCGTCCAACGTACATGGACCGAAACCAGATCTGGTTCTATCTCCATGTCTCAGTCCTGCTGCCATGCGAAAAGCTGTCGTGCATCATTCATGACTCGGCTTATTCCCGATTCCACGAATGAGGGACAACATACTGTGGGGCATTCATACCAGACAGCTCCATGAAGGCCAGCTCTGCGATTTGCTCTGTTGCGATTTACTAAACATGATGGCTGATTCTACATCTATCCTCGTCATTTGGGGGAAGCCATGGGATAACACTGGGTGGGAATTTCGTGAAAGCTTCTTCAAGAGGTGGGGTACATTGCTGGATGGCTGCCCCGAGGTTTTGGAGGACACCAACAACTGGCGGGCACTGCGTGGAGATCGTAGACTGATATGCCAGACGGACAGCCTGGTACTTTGCACTGACACGTGCGAGGGACTGTGTAACCTACGCCTTTGCGATAGGATTTTCAGCAACCAAAGAGGCCATAAGTTCCCTCGGATCTGAGAAGCCCTACCTCTCCAAACGCCTCTTCCACTCCTCAAAATCTCCGACCCTGCCCTCCTGATCCCACAACGCGGCAAGCACCACCCGCTCACCCTTCCACGGCTTCCTCGAATGCATAACCGCGTAATTGTCTATCAGTACTACATCACCTCTCTGCCACTTTAAATCAACCTGCATCTCCTCCGCAAGACGCAGCGCGAACTCTAAATCCCCCGTCGCAATCGCTGACCCGTCCCCATACGTCGGCAGCGGGTGGTACGATCCATCGTCCCCACGGAAGGGTGGCTGTGTAGCCCCATGGTGGCGCGAGCGGCCATAGGCGGAAGTGAGGTTGCCGAACCACGTCGTAAGGTCTGTCGCGACATGGCGCCGGATGATAGGCACGATGTGTGTGACGCTCAGGCTACCATCGTCGTGCCAGTGGAAGATGTCGCTGTGGCGTTTTACCTCGGCCTCGATCTTCGTGCGGAGTGTCGTCTCATCATCACTATCGAGGACGTGCTGCCCGTAGGCGGCGAATATGCTGGCACCGGTTGTAGAGGTCACTTGAGTCCGCCCGTATCTGTACACGTAGCGCACGCCTTTTTCAAGAAGATGTTGGTAGAAGGTTGGCGCTAGAATGGCAAGTTTGTGGGCGAGCCCGATGCTGGATATGAGAGGGGTCGCGCCGCCGCTGTCGGGCACTTGAAGACATGAGAAAGTTAGCCATGCTGGGTTGTGCGTCGACCATCCATATTCGTTATGTGGCCAGATGGGCAGTGTAGGCGGGCCCTCGTTTGCGGTCTTGACGTTTCTTGCCAATACCGTTCGTATAGGTGGCCGTCCCACTTCCTCGTGCGGTGCAAAGCCAAAGGCGTGGGCGATGCGACTGTAGTCTTCAGCAGTCTTAATTGGAAGGCCGCGGATCAGGAGTGCACCTCCGTGGCGTTGGACTAACTCAAATATCGTTCCTGTCTTGCTGAGTGACTCCAGGTGGGTTACGGCTTCCTCAAGATCTGGTTTCCAATCTGCTGCTGTCTGTAGTGCTAATGGGAAGAGTTGATCATCGGCGTAACCAAAGGAGGAAGTTCGTTGTTGACCATCTAATTCAACAGTCTTGAAGTTCTCAACCGATGTAGCCATGGTGAAGGATGTCAATCAGGTCATGAGTATTAAGAAGCAGTAGAAAGCCTGTGTAGGTTAAGGTTCAAATGCCCAAGGTCTCTGTACGAGTGTAATGACGACCAACCATTTGCCGACCCGACACAATACGGTGACCCTTTCCCGACACCCGATGCTATCGCACATGGTCCACTCGCTACAGGCCACCGGGAGACGTTTTCCTCGATGCGAAGCAGGTCGCAATCATGGGCAGTGATGATGTGATTCATCGGCCCTCCACTTTTGTCAAAGCTTACTTGCAACAAGCTTTCGAAAATTGCCATAATCAGCCTAGCCCGGTCTGCTAGCGGGTGAGTAGGCGAAGAGTATCAATCGCCACGTGCAAAAAAGCCGACCCGTCCTCGTTAAAATTTCCCTAGGTTCATTCTGTTATCGTCAAAGCGGATCTCTGATCCAATTGGTGTTGCAGCGATGATCGGAGTAGCCTCAGCTGTGGCGATCACCACGGAATCCTGTGAAGCACGTCATGCGGAACATTCATCCAGGTACCCAACGCTTAGCAGACCAGAAGATATGCTTCGTGTGATATCAGACTGCCTTTTCAGCGAACCTATTAACAATTAGCATCATTTGTCTTTTCTTGAAGCCGTCGTTTCTCATCATGGCAGAAGCTATCAAGCGCCTTTCCATCACCGAGCAGCAGCAGCAGCCAGATGCTCTGCCAGTCGCCTCCACCAATCCATATCGCTGGTACAGAGGTGTTTTCTTCCAAGCTACTGTAGTCGGTCTCTGCGCCTTCGCAGCTCCTGGGCTGTGGAACGCCATGCAGTCCGTCGGCGCAGGCGGCCAGCAAACACCTTACCTCGTGATGTATTGACCGTATCCCACACCACCATTAGCATCTGACTCACCTTCACAGGGCCGGAAACGCAGTCCTCTTTACACTAATGACGTTCACCTGCCTCAGCGGCTCTGTGCTGATCAACCACGTGGGCCTGCGCTACACAATGGCCATAGGAACCACGGGCTACGCGCTCTATTCCGCTGCACTTTACCAGAACAATCGATACGGGACGCAGTGGTTCATATACCTTGGCTCAGCGGCTTGCGGTATCACTGCCGGTTTTTTCTGGGCTGCGGAAGGCGCAATCATGCTGAGCTATCCGCCGCCCGAGAGCCGGGGGAGGTATCTTGCGTATTGGCTTGCGTATCGGAATAGTGGAGCAATTTTAGGGGGAGCGATCAATCTCGCGTTTAACTACAGCGGGAGGAGTTTGGGGAAGCTGGACTGGAAGACTTATATTGTTTTCGTGGTGTTGCGTAGGTTCATGGAGTCCTTGCATAGCAGCACATGAAGTGCTGACAGCTTTGTAGAGTGTTTAGGGCCGGCTGTTGCAATGCTGTTGTCCAACCCCGAACAAGTCCAGCGCAAGAATGGCACGAAGGTCAAGACCATGCCGAAGATCCCAGCGAAGGTCGAGCTGAAGGAGACGTTGAGGCTGCTTCTTCGCAAGGAGATGTTCCTGCTGTAAGTAAAACTTGATTGCGATTATTCGTCGAAACCATTCTGACTCGTCAGGATCCCCTATTTCTGCTACGTAACGTGGTCACTGCCGTACATAGGCTCCTACATGTCACTGTACTTTTCCGTGCGTTCCCGTGCCCTTGCCTCCCTAGCCACAGCACTCGCCCAAGTCCTCGCAACAGGCATCATGGGCTCATTTCTCGATTGGAAACGCTTGTCCATCAACCAGCGTGCCTGCTTTGGGTTCCTCGGCATGATGATACTGAGTGGCGGAGTCTGGATATGGGCCATTGTCATTCAGCACAAGTACCAGCGCAACAAACCTGCGCTTGATTGGGCAGATGGAGACTTTGGCGAGGGCTGGGCGCTGTACGTGTTCCAGCAGGTCGAGTTCGCGCTGACCTACAACTATGGGTATTGGCTTATGGGGTTCCTTGCCAAGAAGCCGGTGGAGGTCATTAGGTACACAAGTGTAGCTAGGGGCGTTGAAGCGGCGGGACAGTGTATTGCGAGCGGGATCAGTTCGACCCGAACTGCCCCTATCGTCTCAGCTGGGATCATTATGGCTTGGTGGGGTGTTGCGCTGCCATTGGGATTTGTTGTTGTGCGCCAGGTCGGCATCGAACATGTTGGAGCGGAAGGTTACATTGCCGAAAAGAATTCAGCTCGAGATGATGTGGAGCTTGATACTGAGCGCACGAAGGTTTAGAGATGTGGAACGAGGACGACCATGATGTGTGGGATAGACTGATGTCACAACGTAGGATTTTGAAAAACCACTTTCCCGTACCACTACCGTGCTAATTTGTGATTAAAAGGCTCCAGGAAGCATCTCGCGCAAAGTTTGGCCACGATGGACCAATGCGCTAGAACCATGTATCGATGTAAAAACTGACAATTGCATAAAGAAATATATACGAAGAATCGAAAGCCCTCCTGAGCCTACCATCACGCACACAGCCGAACCCTTATTTCTCCGACAGAGAGAATGCAGAAGTAGTAAGAACTGCGTTAGATCCAGAGAATGGCTCAGTGCCTGCACCAACCGACTGCAGAATTTGGCTACCAGGCAGACCCTGGCTGTTACGGAGATACTTCAAGAACTCATTGACGTCGCCATTGAAGCTCTTAATTTCGCTGGTCGCGACAAAAGAGAAAACTGTCATCTGGCCGTTCGGGCCCTTGTACAGCTTGAACTGCTTGCCGGCAATCGTGGGGGTCGCGATGGGGCTGCCTGTGCTAGAGATGGGGCCCGCGCCACCGAGAGCGGAGAGCCAGATCATGACCTCGTACTGCGCAGAGCCCGTAGCGGAGGAGCCAGTGAAGAGGTCGTAGGCGACGTTGGCGACAATGTTGGAGCCGCTGTAGGACCATTTCCAGACCGAGGGAAGTGAGGAGATGGAAGAGATGGCCTTTTGGCTGACCTTGGTCACGACGTTGGCGTAGGACTTGACGTGGCCGGCGCTGGGAATCTGTCAGTACGTGTATGCAGGAGGTGGCGGGAATGGCCGTACCCGCCGGCCCAGGACCACTTGGTGTGCCACTTCAGCGTGCTGCCGCTGAGGCCGTCAACTCCGGTGCATTGACTGCCGGAGGTGGCCTGGTCGCGGCCCCAAAGGTTGTTGTAGATGGTGTAAGGACCCTGGACTTGGTTGTCCCATTGGCCGCAGAAGTCGGCCCGCTTGGAGAGATCCGAGGCTGGCGTGGTAGGCGCAGCGATGGCGAGGGCAGCGGTGCTGGCGAAGGTAAAGAGCGTGGAGAACTTCATATTGGAGGTCGTGAAGTACAAGATGGTCTGTAGGCAACAAAAGCTTGGGAAAGCTTGGGTACTTTAATACATGTTCATCTTGCTATGTACGGGTGAGGCGACTAAAAGAGATGAAAAGAGGAGCCATGACAACGTGCTCTCGGGGAAATCTGACCAAACAACATCCTTGCCGCGTTCTGGACTGGTGGTACGTGATGATGAATCCTTACCGATTTCAGTGACTACGTTTTGAAGATATTCCGAATTCCAATATTGAAGTCAAGGACTAGAGTGCATCCTGAAGATGAGCACGTAGGCATTGCTTTGCATTGGTGGCTTTTGGGAGGCATAACATGATAATTTGCGGGGCAATATAGCCGGTGGTTGTACCCGTCTCCACGACGTCCCGATCTGGTGCTGTCTATGAGCATCAAAGTTTGTTTGACAGTTGACAGGCGCGCGCGGTGTATCGTAGGGTTGGCGGTCCGAGGTCTTGGTTCCGAGCGGCAGTGGTACCCCACACGGCTGAAACAATTGCCCGATGCTTGATTAAGAGCTAATATAGGACCTCACTAGAGAGTCGTTTTTCCGGCATCGAGCGGAGGCCATCCTGAATTTGACTGTAGGCTGTTCCTGTTGTTGCGGGAGTGAGGTCCTCCGACTCCTTTTACGACGCAACGCCGCATGCGTTACGAATCAATACGCTCAAATGTTTCATTGACACTGATTTCAGGTAATTCAAGAGCAGCTAGGTGCGCTAGGTGTTCGAACATGGGCTGCAATTAATTAGTCGAAATTCGCACAAGGTCCTTTTCTTGCGCCACTTACAGCACGCCAGCCAGCTAGCCTTTTCACACGCCAGGTATTGCTCGAAACCTCGCTGCGTTCCTCCTTCTGTACGTAGAAGGGCTGATGGCTCGCAATCTCTGTCTCTGGCCGCTGCCAGACGCTCGTCAAAGATCTCGAGACTTTTTGCAATTGCATGTCTCTGCTTCTGGTGATTGGACTATCAAGCCAAGGTTGGATCTTCTCCCACTTCACATCAGGTAGGTCCCATCGAAACAGATCTCCTGTTGCAATGAAGACACTCAAGTCGAGCTCTTCGACGGAGGGCAACCGATCCAGAAGTTTCCTGACAGCTACGGAAACACCATCAAGTTTCGGCTGAACAGACTCATTCATTTTGGCGGCTTCTGTGTGAACTGGCTGCTCGGTATGACCAACTTGATAGGCATTGATACGCTTCAGAAGAGCTTTGCGCTGCCTCCACTGACCCAATGGAGAAGCCTGTGGCGGACCATTCCACCAGTCGAAGCCCGGCCAGACAACAATCTTCAGCTTACGTGCAGTGTGTATGAGGGGCAGCAACGCTAGCAATCGAGGTGAGAGCTCTTCGCGGATGGGTACATAGTAGCCACCAAACGGACCGCGCTGCCCTCTCTCAACCTCCAGCGTCACGCGTAGAGTCACGCCATCGTCAGCGGTTCGTTCGGCTGATTCATCAAATTCTGTGCCAGATCTTTCAGCAACCTTTGTGCTATTGGCTGCTTCGACCTCGGAATCCTTGATCTTAGCTGCGGCAGAAGAGTTGAGCCTGTGAGCATGATGTTCCAAACACTCTTGTCGTAGTTGTTTACACGTAGACAAGAGGTTCGTTGGCGGGCGCGAAGGCAAGAAGATCCTCGTATCGACGTATGTCTCCTCCAGTTTCCTGGAGCCACTCTGGTAAAGTGAATAGGTATCTGCCTGAGCGCTAGACGTGTAGATTGTCGCAGGCAGGGTGAGATGATGGATGATCTCTTCTCGCAGCTCTCGCGGTATGGACAGCAGGGTCGGCATGGCGGTTACAGTATATTCATAATATGGTCCCACGTTGTCGGTTGTGGAGGGTAAAGTAGTGTTTGTTGTTAGGTGCGCATCGTCCTGATAAAAGAAGGGCTTCAATGTTGCTGCCTGGAAGCTCAGGATGCAAACAGCCCCACATCGATAACGCGACATGGGCGAGCCTTCGGCTCTGTCGTGTTCATATCCCGTGCGCGACTCTCCCATTGACGTTGCTCACATTGCCATTGCGGCATAGGGTTTGTTACCATTTCTCGGCAGGGTGCACGGTCCAGTGCAAATGTAGTGAGTGCACGCAACTGGACATACGTGGTAAACGTCAAGTTGCTGTCCGTGGAGGGTAGGACGTATAAGCATCGGAACAGCAAAATAAACGCTCTTTCGTGTCGGCTCCATAGATTGGGCGTGAGACAAACGGCAGGTGCAACCCCTCCGCAGCTCTAGCGGCAGATCCTCGCGTCATGTGGGGAAATCGCGATGCTGCAGCCGCAGCCGCAGCAAGCTCCACATGGACCTTCACTTTACTCTGACTTTCACAATCGAGCTCCCATATTACATGCCACCACCTAGCCTTCATTCGCCACTTGAGCACGGCAGGGTCAGGCTGCCCCACACGCCGCCGTAGGCTGTAGACCCGTCGTCGACGTCGCCCGTGGTTCCATGGTCGGGTTTCCGGAGTCGCGCTTGGCAGAGACGGAGCAGCAGGCCATTGAGGCTGCGCCGTTAACACTGTAGCGCACAATATGGACAGCCATGGCAGCTCTTCTGCTGCGCAAGAGCAAGATAACGAGCGGCGCAGAACGCTTAGGAGCCACCGCAATCGCGACGAGGTCGGTGCAAGCGATAACGAGGCAGCAACACACAGCTCAGATCAGGTACGTGATGACGCAAGCACTGTGCGCAGCGTATGCAAATGGCCCTCAGCCACCTGCGGTGCACTGGGGGAGTGAGCACTGAATTGCAGGCATCCGTCCTTTGCCCTGGCCCTTGTTTGTAGTACCCAGGATTGACCATATCAGCGCCCCGCACCACTCCGCCGCTGCAGCACCAGAACGCGTTTCGCGCCCTCATCTACAGACAGCACCGACTCGGCTCTGACAGCTGCGTCCTCTTCCACGCCTCCGTCCAGCGAACCATTCACAGTCGCGAGCTCGAACCCTGCCCCCCAAAACGACTTGTTTGCACGCGGTCGCGAGCCAAGGTTCAGCTTTTTCCCAGGCGGTGTTCAACTAAGGAGGGGAAGAGACTCAGCTGTTGGCTCACCCTCACGCGGGAATCTCTCACCCACAAGGCCAAGCGTCGGGACCGACATTGCGCCTAGACAACCTCCATCACAGAGTGAAATATCCGCGGCTCTGGAGGACGGACTTCTGGGGAACAATCTAATTCACAACAGTTCAAGGAGGCGCACGCAAATAGAGACATACATTTCTGCGTCGCAATCAGAGACACCAGGACGACCCAGACATCAGACAGACTCTGAACCTTCCGCGCATTTGGGCTACGAATTCATCGACCAAGACACCGAACTCAGAGCTAGTGTAACTGCTCTCGAGCGTGCAGAAGACCTTTCTGATCCAGCGTATTCCTCAATGAGTGGATCCTCGAAAAGGTCACGGGACCAATCTCGCCATGAAGATCAGAAGGACTTGCTGAGCGTTCTGAAGAGAAATGGAGCGGTGACCGCCATGCTCTATCGCACTACTGAGCCGGTCACTGAAGCAAACGACATCTGGCCTAATTTTCGTAACAAAGGCAAGCTACCTGTTCGTTATTCTATACTCACCGTTGACCGGAACACACCCACGACCATCACGTCATACGGGCGACCACCCAGACCCACGCAGGACAGGTACGAACTTCGGGGGCAGAAAAGCTTGAGCGCGCCAGCCTCGCACCTCAATGCGCCCAACAGAGGACGACCTTTTTGGCACCTTCCAGTGGAGCTAGTCGAACAGATCATTGAGCACCTCAATCGCGATGACATCAAGTCTCTCCGCCTGGTGAGCCGTGAATTAAACGATTACACCTCCCAAGCCGCATTCAAGACAGTTGTTGTTCCATTCAACACTGAGATCTACGGTATGCTAGGGCAGGGATCAAAGACTGACAGGAAGGGCAAGAAACGTGCCAAGATCAGCAGACCAGAGTACTGGTGGAAGAACGCTAACGGCGATGAACTCTACAATGGCCATGGTCTTGATGTCTTTCGCGGGTTTGGGAGACACATTCTCAGATACGGGATGAGCTTCGAGGTCAATGAGGATGCGCTCTCTGCGCCCCCTCTCAAGTCAGTGACAGAACAGAAGACCAGCTTCTGGGGAAACTACGAATGGCCTTTTGAGGAGTATCGGAGATTCGATGCTGTCGCTGGTCTCGAATCTGCTGCTGACGAAACGCCGCGCATGAAGACTGCCTTTTCCGAGCTTACCAAGGTTAAGGAACTGGCGCTGTCTGTAGACAGTGGTCTCGGATGGTTGAACGGGCCAGATCGCTCTATTCGTGCCCGTGTTCTGCAAGCACCACCCAGCATTTTCGGTACTCGACATCATGTACCAGATCGTCGTACGCAAGCCCAGCGTGAGTTCTGGGACTATATTCAGAGCATGCATACTCTTTCAGGAGAAGACGTCCGCCTTGCATCGCTTTACAGATTAGAGGGCACACGTCTTATGACGAAGACTCAAGAAGCGGGCTTGATGGCTGCGACTCAGCCAAGCTTGCCATTCTTGGACGCACATGTGCCTTGTGAGGCGATACCCCACGACGTCAATGAATGTGCCCTCTCGCAACCGCTTGAGGGTTCTGAAATGCTTGATCGCTACGCCCTGGGATCGCCTTCCGCCAATGCCGGCGTACTATTCACAAGCACAACCTTACAGCACAACGACGCTGCGCAGAACCTGAACCCCATTATACCCGCTACTCTCACCAAAGCTCAGAAGGAATGGCTTCTCGAAACAGAATGGGCTCAACGCGCATTTATGTCTTCCTACATGCTCTCCATCATTGATAACCCGTCCACATTCGCATCAATCCACACTCTTCACGTCTCCAGCCTGTCTGACCGCTATCTCCCTCTGCTGAACCGCGCCGACTTCTGGAATGCGCTACCCAGCCTGAAGACCGTCACTCTGATCGTCATACCAGGTTGGAGAACGGTAGAGAAGGACGAAGCTGGCTTTGTCGAGACACCAAGGGTGGACCCAACCGGCCAAGTCGATACTTTCTGTGCACTCCTGGAAGCTCAGGTGGCGCCACGGTCCAACATCACCAATCTGACCATTGGTTACGCTGCGAGCGGCGAATACGCGGAAGGATTCCACGCAAGGAACAAGCTCCTTATGCCTGCGCCAGTGTTACCGCTCCGAGCCAGGCATGCAGACCCAACCCTTCCTCCGATAGAGACAGCCACGGTGCAGAATGTGGGCATAATTCGACAATTTCTGGCACGCTTCCCGTATCTTCAAGAGCTTACCCTCCGTAATTGTTGGGTGACTCCAGCAGCGCTTTTGGAGATTGTCAAAGTCCATGACGATTATGCTTTAAAAAGCCTGACACTAGACTCTGTCTCGTTGACAGCTGTACTTCGACCCTTCAACAACCAACCCCAAGTTGCGAACCCTGGTGTGCAGCAAATTCATCCAAACGCTGCTGCGGTTCAGCATGTAGTAGGGGCATTGTGGGCACACCTCAATAATAACGCCGGTACTAACGCAAACGCTCTCAATCCGAATGGCCAAGTGATACACAACTACATCCAGGTTCTAGTCGCTCAACTGCAGCAGATGCAGGCCAACGCTACCGGCGTGCAACAGCACCAGCTTGTCAATAACCTGCAGGCGCAACTACAACAACATTTGCAGAACGTACAGGCATTGACGACACAGCAGCCACAGGGGACTGCACCGCCGGCGAACCCGGTGCAGTCAGCCCAACAAGCCCAGCAGCAAAACAACCTTCTTCATGTGACACAACTCAACAGTCTTGTCGCTCAAGTCACCATGCTGCAGCAGATCATGCAGAACCAGAACGCCCCTGCTGCTGCCCCCACAAGTGTGTCCACAGACAATGCCGATTCGGTTCTCCAGGCCCGCCCTCGCGAAGGCTCCTGGATGGACATCATCGACCAGATCTCGCCGGGCACGAACCTCTCCGACTTCGACTCGACGCACTCGCAAGCCGACTCCAACCGCGCCACCTCACTAGACTCCATATCCTTTATCTCCTGCGGCTACGCAAAACTTCCCTACCTCAGCACCGCCATCGACCAAACCAATATTGAGGCCGCTAATGGTATTGCAGCCTCACTGCGCAACCCCCTTTATACCAAACGCAGCAGCGCACTCGCGCCCTCGATGCTGAGCGCAAAGTGGCAGTATCTCGGCGAGATCGTGCAGGAAGTCGATTTGAGCGAGCTGGCGGCGCTAGATGCGGGGTGGAACCTGAGGCACGGTTGGGAGGATGCGGAGACAGCAAGGGCGGTCGAGTTTGATGGTTTGTTGTCTGGTGGCACGGGGAGGTTTTCAGGCGTGGTGAGACGTGGGGACAGGACTGCTGCTGTAAGGTAGTGCTGCCACGTGCTCTTTTTGATCTCGGGATGATAGCGCATTCATCCTGCAATGGCAACTCTAAGTGACCACGGCGCTGGGGCATATGGGTCTTATCTAGCGTACATTTTGGCGAAATTTTCTTTTGAGGGCAGGCCGGGTATAGGCGCAACAGTCTGCTACGGTCTTGTGATCGGCTGGCTGCCTTTTAGGCACGCATAGGCACGTTTACAGTTTCTCTGGATGGCACGAAGGGACAGGGATACTTATGACACGTATCCTTTCCATCGAAAATACATTCTTACCAGACAAGTATCCGTCTTAACGTGCCCCTCTCTCTACGTTTCAACCGTGCATTGACGCACTTACTTACTGGCTTCTTTCGATGTGTTCCATCTGAGACGACATCTAAAATTTGAAAAACAAAGAATCAACGCCGTTGGGGACCGAACATCTGTATGGCATTGCGTTGCTCGGACGGACGAAGGCACCATTCCTACTCCACTAAGTACAGACCCCATCTCAGATCCATCCATTCCATTTATACTGCACGTGAACTTTACCTCCCAGGTCCTGCAGCTCATACACCGAATCCACTTTATCCAAGCGGTGCACGTCATTGCGCTGGGCTCTCTGCACTACCTATGCTGTGATCCTCGGTATCCCTCCGCTCCGCTGGAAGGTTGGATGGGGGGGGGGGGGGGGGGGTGGGAGAGAAGTTGCAGATCAGTGCGAGTGCCGCCAGGCGAGCATGTGCGGATCGCACCGTATTTCAGAAGCATGGCGCCTCCATTATCGATACAGAAGTCGGTGGTGACATGCTCGCGTGGATGTGGAGATACATGGCACCGCGTGCGCTGCCTTGTACGTACTGGAAGTAGATGAGATATTATACGTGGGCACAGCAATATGGCGAAAGGTCATTATATTGTGTAAGGGGTATCAAGTGGGTATATAACTCTGGTGCAGAGAGTAGTCTAAGGCAGTGACTGAAAAGACGGAAAGACCGAAGGAACTGTGTCCATGGGTCGACAATACTCAATCGCTGTGGGCATGTCAATCCAACGGATTGCTTTGTGACAACAGGAGGTTTCTGAAAGCAGAAGCCTTACTATTGGTATCGCGACTCTCCATCGCGTCCAAGTGGCTGGCGATTTTGAAGGCTTCCACGACTGTCATGAGCGGCGCTTCTTCGAACATGTTGAAAGGTATGGAATCTACAAACTGCTGCAGCGAGACGGATCCCAGCTGCACTCGTGCCAAAGTGATGTAATCGAAGTCTAATGTATCGGCTGGGATTCGGGTGACAAGATTCCAATCTTTGGGATTCAGGGAGCTTCGACGCGCCATGAGCTGTTCTTGGGACGCAAGTTGTGTGAAAGCTTTCATGACGGCTGTCTTCGTCGTTGTTACTGAGGAGGATATCTCGAGGGTATCGATGAAGGTGTGGAGCGATGCTGTTCCCACAAAAATGTGGCGTTGCTTGTACTGCAGCTCCGCATCCATCTGTGCACCTGCACTCGCCTCGTCGTCGTTGAGCTGAGGCGTAGACGCAACAAAGACAGATGATTGAGCTGGGGTATGCGGTACGGCTCTGGACTGGGAGAGGCTTGGACGTATGGGGATGTTCAAAGACAGGATGCGTCGATGTTTGCGAGTTGGCAGAGGCTCCTTCGGTCCTGCTGTTTTGGCTTTGAACTCTAGCAAGCCTCCATTGGTCTTGCTGCGCGCGCGAAGCGTTGTCGGCAATGTCTTTTTAACGGTGCTAGACACAGATTCCATCGAATAGGTCGACCATCGCTTTTGCGTGCGAGACTCACCCGTCCCAGTAAGCACTCTCGTGGTGGTCATCAATGCACGATTCGGGCTATCAAGGTAATCCTCCTGGGCACCCCCTGTTGCATCGCCTTGAATGTCGACCTCTGTGCTTTTGAGTCGGGGTTTCCGCTCCAAAGAAGTATCGCTGGAGCTTGCGGACTCAATGTCGGATAATGAGGGTTTGTGAAAAATTTCTATGATCGACTGTCGTTCTCGGACCACCGTGTTCGGACTTCCTTCAGGCTTGAGTGCGTCCTGCGCTGCATCACTAAAGTGTGCGTATGGACGCCTTACTTGCCAGGTGGGTGACACTGGAGGGGTAAGCTCTACGCTTGTAACGACAGGCAATCTTCTCTTCTTATTTTCTACTTGTAGTTGAGATGCATCAAGGTCTTGTGCAGGGCCAGAAGAGACGGTTCTCAAAACGTTCCCCGGGGCGTGCAGAATTGCTGAAGCCGTTGAGCTCTGCTCCGCGAGTGTGATCGGCCTGGTGTTTTTATCTGGTTCGAGTCTTTGTGTGCGGAACGCATCGATACGATCGTTGTTACTATCTGGATCGAGTCTTTGTGTGCGGAACGCATCGTTACGACCGTTTGACATAGCCAGAAGATCTGTTCCTGCCTCTCCACTCGCTGCTTGCTCGAATGTTGGACAACATCCGTCTGTCGTAGCTGCAGTGGGCCAATAGGTCTTTGAAAGAGTCCGTGTAGGTTGCAGACTGCCGGCGGTTGAGTGCTCAAAACAAAGTCGAGGCGTGGGTATGGACTGCGCGCGACGCCTGTGACTGTCCATCTGGTCGGAACGCCGAAGTAGTTCGATAGCGATAGCACGGCGAGCTATTGCTGGCTTCTGCAGGACCATTGTGAGCCATAGCATGCAGATGTGGAGTCTGACTGTGTGCAGGCAAACTGCGAGGGAGAGCAACAGTGTAAACAAGCGGTTGTCGCGTGGCATGGCAACAAGCTAGTCCCCTTCACCCTGAACTTCGTAGCGACTTAGGAGACTGAAATGTCACGGCCAGCAAGTTCGCACAATGTGCGCCGCCGCAGTAGTAGCATTGTTGTATAGAGAGTGTGGGAGAGGACCGCGGTTCGTTGTCCACAAGCCCCGAGTAACGCACCGTGGCTCGCGATAAGAAGGATTGCGAAGAATTGCTCAGGAAGATGGTTTAGTTCGAGCGCGCTGTTTGGTTGGGCGGGCAGTCCCGCACGGAATGCTGCTTTCGCCACGTGGTGTCTGCGTCTTTGAGGCAGCAGGAATGTATTGGTTTGTTTAACAATCCAGGAGGAAGTCTACGATTATGAGGCAACAGTCCAGCGAAGATACCGGGTATAATGCCCACTCTCACGGTCCAGCTGGCAGTGAAGCGTGTAGCGAAATTACCGAGTATAATGCCCACTCTCACAGTCCAGCTGGCAGTGAAGCGTGTTACACAAAGACCTTGTGGAAGATTTGCGCTGCATTATCCGCCTCGTCCACGCCCTCTACCTCTCGCCATTCGTACGCTGTGAGGAACGAAGTGCAACGCCGACATGCTGGACGCTAGCTTATCAACCGAGTCAGCATGAACTGCTGATAGGTCTTGCGCTGCGTCGTGACGGCTTCGTGCTTGAGGGTGACTGAATCCTCCACGGCCGCGCAGCTTGATGTGTGAGGAGCGAGATGTACGGTGCTGTTGGGAGTTTGTCTGCTCTGTTTCATCATGCGGGATCACCTCCATGGCCTCGCCAGCAGCGTCAGTAAACGACTCTGCTCTGCGTCGGCAAGGCTCTGAGCTAAGGGAATTCACCGTGCTTGATCTCCGGCGGTGAGCTGGCCGTAACATGCTGCTTCGGCGGTCGATGCCGTCGTTGATGATGAAGAAGTCGTAGTTCTTAGGAAACTGATGCTTGTCGATGCAGTGCATGCGGCGTTTCGGCGCCGTGCTACACAGGCGGTCACACGTTGGTACGAGGCATGCATACTGTAATTCAGTCAGCCAGGCTGCTTTCAGTGCGTGACTTGATGCGTGTAGAGCATACACGTGGGGGCCGTCTCGCGTGCAATCAAACAGGGAAGGGTGCAATATCGAGATGCCTACCGTTTGTTCGCCTCTTTCTCTCCTAGCAGCATTGAAGGGATCGTGGTTCTCAGCGATATGCAGATGCAGAATGTGCTCGTCAGGGAAGTTCTTGTGGCACTCGGAGCACCTGTTCATGTGTGTCTTCTGGTAGTGCACGTCATAGTCTTCAAACGATGCAAATGCAAGCGGCTGGTGTGGGGGAAGCAGGCACTTCATGACGGCTGGCTGCTCAGACACAGCAAGGTCTGCGTCGAGATGCACCAGCTTGACGTCGACAGACTGCGCGCGCGAGAAGGAACTACTGAGGTCGTCTGTGGAGGACGACGAGGCTCGGTGCGAGCGCTTGAGTCGCATGACGGGTGCGGGCTGTGGCGCGAGGGTACGGAAAAGGACAGCACCTCTGTCAGCGCGCGCCGTCGCTCCGCACAAGGAAGCTGGCCTGGCGCGCTGCTGTCGGCGGGCGCAGGTGAAGGCGGGCGAGGCGTGCTGTGGGCCGAGTGGGGCCTCGTTCGTGAAATCACGGTGGACCCTGGGCTGGCGCGCGGGTGCGCAGCAGCACTTGTCCGAGTCACCGCAGGCTGCGCGACGTGCCCTCTGCCATCTCGCACGCCGCCACCACGACACCGCCGCACACTCAGACGCTCCCCGCGCGCGTCCTGGGTGCCTGTCCGCCGCCGCCGCCGCTGCCGCTGCCGCCGCCCCGCCCGCTGTCTGTCCGCGCACCAGGGCATACCGCCGCATCTCAATGGAACACGCCCGCCACCACGCCCGCCATCCCGTGCTCCGTGCCTTCGTCTGACCTCCCGGCCGACCGTGGGGTCACATATGAACTTGGACGGCGCATGCGCAAGCAAGGCATGGCCGCAAACATTGAACAGCTCGACAGGTGCGCGCTGCCCGCCGCCCGCCGCCGCCACGGTGCTGACAAGAAAACAGGCGCGCCGCGGCGATCGAGCAGGAGCTCTACAAGCGCGCCGACGGCCAGGCATCGTGCGCAGAGCTCGCTGCGGTGCTCCAAGAGTGGGACGCCCTGAGGCCACGCTGCGACGCACGCTGACGTTTGCCAGGTACCGCGCCGCCTGCGAGAGCCTGACCTTTTCCCATTTCGCGCATGCCGCAGCCAGCGACGTCGAGCAGAAGCTCTGGACGGCGCACCTGAAGGTCAACACCATCTTCAGGCAGGAGCATAAGATTGTGCGTCGGGCCCGTGCTGGCGATATCGACAACACGCTGACACAGCACAGCTCAAGCGCTCCAAGGACCATGTCGTCGAGATCCGCAAGTTCCAGAAGCACTACCTCCACTTCATCAAGGCCAGCCAGCGCTACTACCGCCAATACATTCTGAACCTCGACGCCCATGTCGACGGCATCCCAGAGCTGCGCAAGATCGCCCAGAAGTGGAAGGACGATGGTACGTGGTCCCGCCGTGCCCGCCCTCCCGCTGCTCACACGACCCTAGCATCCAAGACGTCCCCGCAGCCGCGCATCCCCGCTGCCCTCCGACACAGCGTCTTCCAGTCCTGCCACCAGACCCTGATCCACCTTGGCGATCTCTCCCGCTACCGCGAAACTGAGCTTGTCGACAAGGACAAGGAGCGCAACTGGGGCCCCGCCAAGGGCTACTACGACCTGGCCGCCGAAATCTATCCCGACTCTGGCCACGCCCACAACCAGCTTGCCGTCGTCTCGCGCGAAGACGGCGACCACTTCCGCTCCGTCTACCACCTCTACCGCTCGCTCGCCTGCAAGCTGCCCTACCCCCAGGCCAAGTCGAATCTGGAGACCGAGTTCAAGCGCATCATCGCCGCCTGGGACAAGGGCCAATTGATCAACAACCACAAGTCTGCCGACGGCAACACCGGCCGTGCGCTCGTCGCCTGGTTCGTGAGACTGCACAGCAAGATCTACAAGGGCGAGGAGTTTGCCGCCCACGACGAGCTGGAAGGCGAGGTGCTCAGTCACCTCGCCATTGAGTTGAAAGAGCGTCCGTTGGACTCGATCTTGCCCAAGATCATACTAATCAACCTTGCGGCCGAGTACTTTGCGACCGTACAGATGCAGACAGCCAGCCCGCCCGAGCACATCATGCGCACATATTTCTATTTCCTCCGTCTGAACGTCAAGACCTTCTTCATCCTGCTGCAGGTGCTGCAGCCCGAGCTCGAGCGCCTCTCTGAAGCAGACGACGTCACCCACCAGAACGGCGACAATGCACGACAGCTCTCTGACAAGATCACCGCCGTCGCCCGCCGCATCCTCCCAGGACTTCGTCTCTACAGCACCTGGTTCGCGCGCTACTGGCAGGTGCTCAACGCAAACATTGCTGACACTCTGACCACTGTTGACGTGCAGGAGCTTTGGAAGGCCTACGCTGCGACTTTGACCCTTTTGACATCGAGCTTCCCCGTCGATCAGCTGCCACAGGAGAACTACATGCTGGAAGAGGATACCGACACGCTGGGCTTCCAGCCGCTGATGTCACCGGACACCTTGAAGGTGTGGTACAACGGCGAGGTGCTCAAGTCAAAATGGACCGACGTCGAGCGAAACCACCCCAACGTGGAGATGCTCATGCGCATCAAGGACTTGCTGATTGACGGACTACTTCTGACGCAGAACGCAGAGGCACCTCTAGACTTGGCTGGCACGCGCTTCATCTACCGCGAGGCAGGTGTTCCGTCTGAGCTGCTCGCCAGCCCCAACACTCGCCCAGACGGCTCGCCTGTCCTTTCGCCGCGGACTGTGGAAATGCCTCTGTTTCCCCCTGCTGCACCCATACCTGACGACCAGAAGTCGTTCAGCGTTGCTGCGCCGTCCGAGTCTGCCTCGACCACCGTTGCTAAGGACACGGCGATGCGCTCGATGGTCGACGATCTGGTTGGCGCGGATGATGGTTTGGACCCCCTGCCCGAGGAAGATGAGAATATGCCGCCAACACCCCCTGAGCAGACTTTCGAGGATACCGCCGTGGTCAACGATAACACCTATGCCCCGGCGCCGTTTTCTATCAGTGATCTTGTTAATTCTGTGAAGAATTACAAGCCCTTGTCCCCTGCGCCAGGTGCCGCCATGCTCTCCGCCTCGATGCAAAGGTCTGGCTCCACATCGTCAATGCGTGGGCCTGCACATTTGCCCTCTCTTCCGGACGGCCAGTGGAACCAGAACTCGATCTGGTCCACTGGTATGCACGGATCGCCCAACCCCTCCTCGCCAGCGATGATGAACGGCAACGGATTTGGTTCTCGGTCGCCGATGAATGGCATCAACTCGTCAGGCTTTGCAGGCCACGTCCGCGGCGAGTCAGCCAACTCGCAACTCAGCACTGACGCCACAACCCCGACCGCTGTCCGGGCGCCTCGGCCCATTAGTGGCGGACTGGGAAATGGCGCCGCCTGGGGGAACGCCAACACCAGTAGCGGCACCTGGGGATCGTTCTCCGGCAGCAGCTACCACGGCTTCCAGAACGGCTACGCCCAGAACGTGCACATGGCCAGCCCGTTGATGTTCAGCTCTTACCAGGACCGGGCTCAGAGTTCCTGGGGTCGCACTCCTCCCAACGGCCAGGGCGGTTGATTGATGTCACGTGTAGCCTTTGTTGGCTTGCGCTTGTTTTTCATCAACCACCATCTCCCGATGCCATGCCCTGCCACCGTCGACGCACCCGCACGCTCGAGCGGCTTGTGGAGCTTGTCTTACATTGACGCCGTCTGCCTTGGGTCAGGTTTCGGTACCTCAATTCGGCTTCGATGATTTTTCGTCAACGTTACAAGGCCGCGGTGACACGGATAGTGCCGTCACGTGCATTGCTTTAGCATCATTGACGTGGATTCCCAAATTGCCAGCCACTATCGGAGGACCGCAGTGGTATTGCTTGACCACATCGCATGGGTTGTATTCACGTTCACATTCAGATCCACGTTCCTGGGATCTCTGCGCGCGTGGTTGGTCACTTTCTCGGCAGACTGGATGGGATGTATGCAGCTTTTGATGTTTTAATATATAGTCTTATCGACTGGCGTTCTGCGACCATATCCATTCCATCGACCATATCCATTCCATTGTGTCAGAAGTGCCGCGTTGTTGTGTGGGGGGGCGGGGGTTGTGAGGCGCACATTGAAGGCTCAACGAACGAGAAACGTACATGCAAGACATCCATAGCGGCTTTCACTCCCTCAGATCGGGCGCTAGACTGAAGGGCGCTAGACTGAACGATGTAACCAAGGTTCCAGGCCCACGAGTTGGTTCAAAACCGGAAGAGTAGAGGTGTGCAGGCGTAACATTCGAAGCGGCCTGCATTTCCCCGGATAACGGTCGCTGGCTCGGGGTTAGCGTCGCGTGGCGGGCCGAGGGTGCTGGAGCCTCACTAGCAGCGCAGCTCAGCACCAGTGACGTTGAGGCCAGGCAAACCACAACTCTCCACCCAACACCGGCCACACTGTCCTTTCCGATCCCGCCACGCCTGGACTTGCCAAACACCCAACACAGCCATAACAACACCCTGACACTGTGAGATTCGAGCGGCTGCCAGGGACCGAGCCTCTCCCGTCCGCTCCCCACCATGGCGGACGAAGTCGACGTCGCTGCGCTCACTGAAGCGCAGCAACTCGCGCTCCAGCAGTATACGGCCGTCACGGACCAAGACCTCAAAGATGCCGTCCCGCTGCTCCGGCGCTGTCAGTGGAACGTGCAAATCGCCATAGCGCGCTTCTTCGACGGCGAGCCGGCCGAGGACCCCGTGGCCGCCGCGGCCTCGCAGCAACCGCCGCCGGACACCCGGAGGGCTGAGAACCTCATGAACGGGTTTGGGAGCCCGCGATCGTCCACAAGCGGGAGGAGGGTCAGGGTCGAGCCGGCGCCGCGCGTAGTCCCGCAGCCCGAGAGCCAGGTCAACACGCAGGCCCCGCTGGTCTTCTCGCTGCTGTGGGCGCCCGTCGGGCTGCTGTACAGCCTGATCGCGCGCTACTTCCGCTTCCTGGGCTACATCTTCCCCTTCGTGCCGCGCGCCTGGGGCCGCCTGACCGCGAGCAACATCCGCTCTCCGCCGTCGCAGCGCAGCGCGGGCAGACGGCCGCTCAACCCCCGCGACACGGCTGCGCGCTTCATCCGCGAGTTCGAGGAGGAATACGGGCCGAACGAGCTCCCTTTCCACGAGGGCGGGTACGCATCGGCCTTCGACCTCGCCAAGAAAGACCTGAAGTTCCTCCTCGTCGTCCTCGTCTCCCCCGAACACGATCTCACCCGCCCCTTCCTCCGAGACACGCTGCTCTCACCCTCGGTTGTCTCCTTCCTCCGCGACCCAGCCAACAACATCCTCCTCTGGGCCGGCAGCGTGTCCGACTCCGAGGCATACTCGGTCAGCTCGGCGCTGAACTGCACCAAATTCCCCTTCTCCAGCCTCATAGTCCACACCCCCTCGGTCAGCGCAAGCGCAATGGGAATCGCGCTGCGACTCGCCGGCCCCATGTCCGCACCCCAGTACCTCTCCAAGCTGCGTGCCGCAATGGCCCAGCACACCGCCGCCCTGGACCGCGTACGCGCCACCCGCGCCGAAGCCAGCGCCTCGCGCGACATCCGCCAGCAGCAGGACTCTGCGTACGAGCGCAGCCTTGCCAAAGACCGCGAGCGCAAGCGCAAAGCGGCCGAAGCAGCTGAAGCCGCAGCGGCGGCGGAGAAGGCCGCACAGGACGCGGCTGAGCGCGCAGAGCAGTACCAGCGGGACCTGTCGCAGTGGCGGCGATGGCGCGCCAAGAACCTGCTGCCCGAACCTGCTGCCGACGCAAAGGATGCGGTACGCGTCAGTCTCCGCCTGCCGAGTGCAGAGCGCGTGGTGAGGCGATTCGCGGGCGACGCGGCCATCGAGGAGGTGTACGCTTTCGTCGAATGTTACGACGCCATAAACGCTCAAGACGAGGACGCGAGCGAGGCCACCGAACCAGCAGCCTTCACCCACGAATACACATTCCGGCTCGTGTCCCCGATGCCGCGCGCCGTGTATGACGTGAGCGCGGGCGGGTCTGTCAAGTCTCTGCTGGGGAGGAGTGGGAATCTGATTGTGGAGAGGACAGGCGGGGACGAGTCGGACGGAGACGGGGAGGAAGAATGAAGAAGAGGCGAGGGTAGATAACTTGCACGCACGAGCAAATGGAAGGAGAATACCATGTATCAGTCTCAAGACTTTCCAGCTACACTTGGCCTGCTCATTCCACCCGTACAGCACAGCGCAGCACACAGTGATGGTACTTGAAATCCTCATCTTCGGACAGCACGTCTGTCGTTCACTGTTACTACCCTACTCCACGTGATGTCAAGAGCATTGGCCTGGCTGCAGCCACATCTCCCACTTCCAAACCGAGACGACGGACGGCCACAAACGACAGTAGCAACAGCAACGACAGGAACAGATGTAAGCGAAGCGAGCGGACAGGCAGCGAAGAGAGAGAGAGGGAGGAGTACACAATCTCGAACAGCCGCAGATGCCCGCTGACCGCGTCGCGTCGCGGGAGCGGAATACTGACCCTGACCCTGATCCCCGGCTCTTTGCTTCTGGCAGTGCAGAGCGCTTTCCTCGGTTCCCCTCTGGCGGATAAAAGCCACCGCTTCAGTGTCAGTGGCAGCGGCAGCGGCAGCGGCCCCAGGGCCTTCGCGACAGTCGGTTCTACCACAGCTGGACACGGACACAGCCCCACGCGTGTGAGTCTCACGGCTCACTCCGCCTTTGGCGTCTTCATTGCCACCGCTTCCGCGCGGTAGTCTGCAAGCTGCTTGATGTCCGCTTCGACGTCGGCGATGAGAGCGGTGAGCTCGGCGCGTCTTAGCTTGATGATGTCCCTCTCTAGTCTGCCTTTCGCGACAAGAGCTTTGTAATAGGCAAGCCCGGCTTTCTGCTTGGCCTTCAGTTTGTTCCTGCGGTCCGTCTGCAGTGCTGGCTTGGCTGCTGGTGCGGCCTTCTTCAGCGCAGCGTTAGCGGCCTCCAGGGCTTGT
Organism: Stagonosporopsis vannaccii; assembly: GCA_028584115.1. Lineage (NCBI taxonomy): Eukaryota > Fungi > Ascomycota > Dothideomycetes > Pleosporales > Didymellaceae > Stagonosporopsis > Stagonosporopsis vannaccii. The sequence goes on along the minus strand of VWXS01000066.1, from coordinate 133,519 downwards.
TTCGCCGTCATCATTGCCGTCTCGGCTTGAGACAAGGTCTTCTTGTCGTTTGGAAGCTGTTTGATGAGTTTGTTGGACTCTTCTGTCCGTTTGTTCATAGCCGCTTGTCTCTTCACGTTGTCTTTGATGGCTTCTTCATCAGTGATGCGCTTTAGCGCTTTCTGCAAATCCGACACGTGGGCTTTGTACTTGGGGATTGAGAAGTCGACCTGGTCCTTGACCCACTGAGTCCCGCTTTGAAAGACCTTGTCCAGTTGCGCAGTCATAAACTCGACCCACAGACCTGGCAGATCTACTGTCTTGCCATTTACGCTTTTGACATCATCTCCTGTTATGTGCTTGAAATTGCCAAACTCTGTCTTGATATTCTTGACGGTATCTTTGAGCCTCTTCGTCACTTCTGCATTATTCATGTAGTTGTGTACGCCCAAAATCTACAGTCTATCAGCGAGCCTGAAGTGGTCTGCGATAAGAGTTCAACTTACCGAACGCATGACAGCCAGATGACGATTGGATGGTATAGAGCCATCTGCTGCATCTCTTGCAATTTCTTGCCAGTTTTGTGGGGTGAACGGGCTCACGTGCGACCACAACTTCGCTTTCATCGAATTAACACCCTCCTCGCAGAGCACAAAATCGGCTGTGTTGCTCTTGGAACCCATAGCTTCAAAAATCAGGTCATTGAGTGACGACAGAGCAGTGCTGGGATTGTATCCCGAAAACGGATTCGGGCGATTTGAGATCATCTGCTCCACTTGCGAGTTGCTTGTGCTCCAGTGTTGGGTAAAGAAGCTCATGTCGACATGCTCAGAAAGGGATGAAACTCCTTTCAGCTTCTTTCCGCGTATGGCTGCTTTGATGAACAACATTATGCTTTGTAGCTGGGCGTCTTAGCATATCTGGAGTCAGCAGTCAAGAATAAGTACACACCTCAACGATGTGCTCGACAATGTACGTGCTTGGCTTGGTCCGCTGTGGTGCAGCCACAAAGTTCTGGAAACTGGCATCGCGTACATTATCTGTCGAAAAATCGAGGATGACTTTAGGACTGCCAGGCGGAAACAGCTTTGCTTCGAGGGGATAAGGCAAGGACGTCATCATCATGGTCGGAGTCCCGCCGCCTACCACAACTGAATATGTTCTTGGTGTTGAACGCTTCTCGAGCTCATGTGCCTCAGCAATATCAGTGCCAGAGTCATCGTGCCTTCTTAAAACTTCAACCAAGTCCTCACTCTCACCTCCACAGTCGAATCCTGGCAAAAAGCATATATCGTAGGCACTTGTCGGACGCGGTTCCTTGACGAATGGCAAGGGACTGGCAGTCGATACCAGCGACGAGCTTGATTGTTTGTTTGGTAAGGGCTTAGCTAGCGGAGGAGTGGCCGTTGGCTTCGGGGGTGCCTCTTCCGGTTTTTTGGGGGCCGTCGTGCCTGTACGGACCTTGGAGTTTAGGTGAAGGCTTCGCAGGCTTCGGTTTCTCCCTTGCTTCCAAAGGGATATGATGTTCCCTGATGGTACCAAATGTATCTTGGTCGTGGCGAGTGTCTGAGCCTCGCAGTCCAATGCTTCATACATATGAGAGAGAGAGAGGCAGAACAGAGGTGACCAGCTTACCGATCGAGTGGTATTGTGAGAGTGTGGACAACATTGAAATAATTCAATAGATTGAGACATATCCAGACGTTGAGAGCTCGCATTGTTGAAAGGGTTGTTCCTTTGCAAAGAATCTTGTGCTATTCTTCTGAGGGCAACGAGACTGTCTAAAGAGATACGAAAGTTCTACTTCAGGTTGCAAGACTGGCGAGACACCTCATAGTCATGTTATAAGGCCTTGCAGCTTCTGCTGCATTCAGGAGTAAGTAGCACTGTCGCATTGTGCCTCTTGGGAACGGACTTGGTCAAGTTTCGACGGATCCTTTCGGACTTGCTACCATCGTTGGACTCAGCGATTTGGTGCATAGGCATAGAGGCCGCTGCATTGGGCTGAGACCTACTGTGGGGTGGGTGGAGACATGGTGGTACCTAACACACATCTTGTTGACTGTGGTGTTTCAGGGACGATGAAAGGACAGTGCAGTGTATGTCGGACTTCGGGTTGAACAGGTCACGTGGGGGAGATGGGGGAAGAGTGCAGGGGGCGACAGCCAATCAGAGCCTCATAAGAAGCGACTTGACAACCGTGTCCAAGCACACCGCTGAACCAACACCGGGCTGTGCCTCACTGCGCCGCAGTGCTGCAGCACTACAAGGCCGTTGGTATCCGTTCGTATGAGGGCGAGAACCCTATAAGGGACGAGGTCCTAGAGTCAGAGTCAATACAGCGTCCAATCAACCTCTTTCTCGTTGGCACCGCAGCTTCCTTGATTGCAACGATGGTCACGGCGAACGAAAGCATTCGCGAACGACTCAAGGCCGCACCAGGTTCCAAGTGGGGATTCGTTATGTTTCGCTGCACGTACGAGTCAGACGACAAATGGAACCAATTTATGGAATATCTTAACAGGCTCGTTGAGGTCGACCTGGAGCGAGAAGGAATAGCTGATTGCTTCAGCCGCCTTGATTGGTGTGTGCAGGAGGATCCATCATATGAGGGTATGGATCCTGATGAGGTCAGAGTGTAAGTGTCCTCATGGCAATGGAGCCCTTTGGGAGCGTCGTGGTGCTGACGCGGTCCTCACAGGAAGTTCAGAGAATGGGTTCAGTCAGGCGCAGAAGAAGACGATGGATCAGGGCGGTTTTTGGCATGCATCCGTGTCGATGAAGGAGACGTCAATCATGTGCTCCAGCTGGGCGTGCCGCCAGAAGACGGTGATCCAAGAGGCTACATGTCCCTGGAACTCATCTCAATACACGAGCAGGAGGAGTACGTTGAAGTCGGCTTGGGATACTTGGTCCCCAGGGCATACGTGTTGATTGAAGACCCTGGGTGGTGGATTGTGTACCGAGACGACGGGGATGTGTCGTTGCCGTAGAACCGTAGTCTGCAATCGTCCTGAGGGTGTTGCGAGCGATGCATGAGGGGCGTGAGGTGCGAGTGGGGGTGCCAAGCCGTCTATGCAGGGTAACGCGCGGTTGCGCTGCAGCAGCTATCCGCATCGCAGTCACGTCGCCTTTGCTCGATTCCTGTACGCCGGACCGCGCTGTCGATGGAGAGGCACCCGCTGCTGCTACAGGAAGCTGGATCTGCTGCGGGGTGGTGAACTGCCCGCAGCCTGTAAAGGTACCGCAATTGCCCGCCTGCATGCCCCCCTCGCGGCCAGCTGCCCCAGACGTGCCACCCAGGCGCATCTGCTGCGAACACATGCCCATGTCCACTCCCAGAGCGCCACTCTAACGCGCGCGCAGGACCGTCTCTGCCCAGCGAGGGACTGCCATTGCCCACCATTCAGCCCCCGCCATCGACGCCGAACCAAGGCGCGCCCTCCCGCACCGCCGCTCCCCGGGCCACGGGCCATACACATGCGAGTGCCGCTGCGAGCTCGAGCTCCTCGAACACCGACACCATCTCCGAGTTGACCTCGTCGTCGTCCCGGGACTCGCTCCCGGCTGCCCCCGCGCCCGGCAGCAGCAGCAGCAGCACCGCGCCCACCAGCACCCCCTCCACCACCGCCCCGCAGAAGCAGGCGCGCAACTACCGCCGCACCAAGTCGAGCAAGGCGGCCGCCAAATGGAGTGACGCTGCTTCCCAGCCCAAGACGACGCCGCACGCTGCCCACCCCACCGCCCACCTCACACCAGCGCGTTTAATGGCCACGGCGTTTGGCGCTCCCTCGGGTGACTCGCGACGGGGCGTGTCGTCTCCTCGCCCAAAGGGTCGCGAGGCCAAGAACACCTTCTGCCGCAATGTCACCATCTACGGACACTGCCGCTACGAGAACAGTAAGTGCTGCCCGCCGCCTCGCCGTACCTGGTCTTGACTCCGCCCAGCATGCCCCTACATCCACGACCACTCCAAGTTGAACCAGGGCGAGAACGCCAAAAAGCGCTTCAATGTCGACTCGCCCTCCTTCACGCCCCTGCAGGCAAGCACAAATGGCGCTGCCACGCCCTCCGCGCGCAGTGCTGCCATCTCGCCCAAGGCTGCGAATGCCGCCGTCTTCACCCCCAAGTCGCAGCGCTCCAGTAGGTCCCAATCCTGAATGTGGCGCCGCGTTGACGCTGACTGTCGCAGCCGTGAGCACACCTAGCCTGCACACAAAGGAGCCTTCGACTGAGTGGCAGGGGCAGGACTTCCAGGAGTTCGTACCTCAAACCTTTGACGGCCAGATGGTATGTCAACATCCGCTGCATCGCTGACCACGCCACCATCTCGATACCGCTCTTGCAGTCATTCCAGACACGTAGTCGTTCGCTGCCACCTCGTTGTGCAAGCTGACCATTGCAGGTCGATCAGACATCGTCCACCCTTGGTTACGATCCATTCAACACGTCTTCGGGCTTATCTTCAATTGCCGCCTCAACACCAGCTATCAACCCATATGCCCAGGATCCCTCTGGACTCGCCAGCGCATCCTACTACCAAAACGCAAATGCTTTCCAGGCCTCGCCAGCATACCATCTTTACTGGCCCGTGGGACCTCAGCCTACTGGGTTGCTAGCATATCAGCGCACCGCTCACGATTTCTTCATCCCAGATAGTCTTCGGGAAGACCTGCAGAAGAAGGCCGAAGTCGCGCGCCAGATCCTTCCCAACGGCTCCTTGCCACACATCGAACAGTACCACTCCCTCTTCTGCCTCGACACGTCTCCACAGAGAAACAATGCTCTTTTTGGCTATGCGAGCTGGATCTACAAAGCCATCTCCAGCAAGGATGGCAAAACATATGCTCTGCGCCGGCTCGAGAACTTTCGCCTGACCAACGAAACCGCAATGCGGTCGTTCCAGCCTTGGAAGAGGATATTGAACGGGAGCATAGTCACCATCCACGAAGCGTTTACCACAAGAGCTTTTGGTGACAGCTCCCTGATCATGGTCACGGACTATCACCCAAACGCCAAGTCGCTCGCAGACGAGCATTTCAAGCCGGTACCGCGCTACCACGGACGGCAGGCAGCATCGTCACACGTGTCGGAGCAGACACTATGGGGCTACCTCGTCCAGATCGGCTCCGCACTCAAGGCTATACACGGTGCAGGCTTGGCTGCAAGGCTGATTACTCCATCAAAGATACTTTTGACCTCCAAAAACCGGATACGGCTCAATGCGTGCGGCATCATGGACGTAGTGCAATTTGAAAACGCGCGGCCCATAGCTGATGCCCAGGCAGACGACCTTCTCCAACTTGGACGTCTCGTACTATGCATAGCTAACAACAGTCCGACAGCTCACATGAACATGCAAAAGTCCATGGACTACGTGTCGAGAAGCTACACGGGACGTTTGAAGGAATGCATCCAATATCTCCTGAGCCCACAGCCCCAAGCAGGCACACCCTCTTCACCCACCTCTCCGAATGCTCAAAAGGATATCGATACCTTCCTCGGCGGCACTGCCGACCAATTTGCGTCTGTTTTCGACTCCGAGCTACATGCACAAGATACTCTCACGAACACACTCGGGCGCGAGCTAGAATCGAGCCGTATCGCCCGCCTACTCATCAAGCTCAACATGATCAACGAGCGCCCCGAGCTCGACGCCTCGCAACACGTACCAGGCAGCGCCACCGCAAACCCCTCCTCCGGCTGGGCAGAGACCGGAGAGCGCTACTACCTCAAGCTCTTCCGCGACTACGTCTTCCACCAGGTTGACGCAAACGGACACCCCGTTACCGATCTGGCGCATGTGCTCGATTCTTTAAATAAGCTGGATGCAGGGACGGACGAGAAGATCATGCTCACTAGCCGCGACGAGCAGAATGTGCTTATTGTGAGCTATCGCGAGGTTAAGAGAGGGCTGGAGTCAGCGTTCCAGGATCTTGTCCGTGCGGGAAGGGCGAGCAAGAATTAGACGAATCACGTACGTTGAGAAGATGTGCGCGCGTGGTGCACTGTAGCAAAATAAGAACTCAGGAGGAAGAAGCGCAAGATGGAGAATGGTAGAGAGAGATCAAAGCGGGAGCCAACCCCTAATACACCCGAAATCGAATTGGACAGGGGAGGAAGAACTGTCGCCATACTTATTGAAGAACAATGTTGTTGTAAGGAGGAGCAGAGTAGAGTAGAGTCGGTAAAGTAGAGTACATCCATATCTACCAATAACGCATTATCATCCATATCTCCATCTCGTCCAGCGCTACTCACGGACTCCAAGTGTCCAGATTACCGAGCTGGTCTCTTCTCTTACCTGACCTCAGGATGGTGGCGGGTAAACAACCCTCCTTCACCCTCAATCCGCCGGATCAGGTTCTGCAAACGATTCTTTCCAAAGCCAACTATAGCTCTTCATCGGCTACAGAATCGTCAAGTGGTTTGCATATCCTTATGGAAGGTAGGTGGACCTTGCGCATCGACTTCCACCATCTTCCGTATCAGCTTTGCTGGGGTGAATGAAGGGCATGACCTCGGGTACCCCCTTCTTCCGCGATGTATCCTTTCGGTTCTGCAAGTTAGCCAAGGCAGGGAGCACATAATGAAGCGCAGCGGGGATAACCTTATGGAGGGTGAGTCTGACTGTAGCCTTGTGTGCCACCAGGTGTCTGGTGGTTCGATCAGTGCGTGGCAGTGGGGTAACGACAGCGCTGTTGAGACGCAAAGCTGAGTGAAGCTCTGGAAAATGCGAAGGTGCATGGTGTAGTCGTTCATAAGGGACCGGCCGGGCCCGCCGTCTTCGCGCTTTACGGCGGTCACGGCGGCGTGGTGACTGTCTTCGAGGGCCCAGACACTGCCGCAGAAGTCTATACCGATGCAACGGCATCATCTCATGAAAGTGACATGTTATAGGGTATGTGTAGGTGTGGGTGAGAGTATGTCTTGTGATGTGAAGGAAAGTTTGAAGTGGGCGAAAGAACCACTACTATGTAGGGCAAGGTGAGAAAGAATATAACCATGGATGAGACTGCATGCTGCGCCACATTCAACCGATACATTTGACACGAAAGCGAAACGAGGACAAGTTCGTTTAGAAGAGGTGCAGTATCCTCTTTAACCCAGGTCCAAGGCGGACTAACTCATAAGACCCTTGACGTGTCAATCCTCAGTCTTGCGATGTGTTTTCCATGTGCAAACAATCAGTTCAGATCGGTGATAAGTGGTCCCTACACAATGTCAGCAAGATCACACCAAATCACCAACTCCAACTTACCATATATACCACATTCCGATACCCGATCTTCCACAGCCCATCACGCTTAACCCAGGAATCCTGATACTGCGCAAACGCGTACAGCACGCCCGAGTCGTCCGCAACCCCTGTGGCACCAGCCGTAGCGTTTGGCTGCAGAAAATGCGTCGCCTGGAAGTACGTCGCGCTCACAGCGCTGTCCTTGTCGCAAATTCGGATCCGCTGGGTGCCAAGGAGATGCTGTGTTCCTGGGAACTGGGCGAGAGCGGCAGAAAGTGTGGTTTCGATTGCTGAGACGCCGCGGAGAACGCCGAGAGGCGCGGAGTAGTTGGCGACTGCATCAGGAGTGAAGATGGAGGCTAGTGAGGAGAAGGCGCGGGCATCGATGATAAAAGCGTAATCGGAGAGCGTTTGACGGATGTCTTCGATGTCGGCGAGGTGAGCAACATTGGTGATCTTCTGGCGGGGAAAGTAGGAGGGGAGTTGCGAGGGGGCTACGGGATTGGGCGAGAACTGAGCGCAGGAGTAGGACGTGGCGGCCTGAGTGACTGCGAAAAGCAGTGCTGCTGCTGTGAGGAGTTGCATGGTCGTGATGCAGCTTGCTTGGGCTGCCGTCTCTCTGTTCACTGACGAAAAGTAGTCGCACGCAATTACACACAGGAATTTATGCTTGACGACTTATTTGGGGTGAATCTTGACGACGTAGAGATTTTAATTCTACAAGATGCGGGACTAGCGATTCTGTTCAGTGTATATGTACGAAAAGGGAAGGTTGGAAGAAGCGACAACCACCCCTGTTCGATGACAGTTTGGCCGCTACCCGTAAAAGGACAAGCCCTTTCATATTACCCGGTACAACTCTAAGTATTGATGGAAATGAGACGCTGTGGAACCTCAAGGCATGTGGAGGCGCGTGGAGGCGCCAACACTGGTGTGTTTTCAGTCGGCTTTCTGCCCCCACGCGCTTTCTCTTTCGATTAACCATTTAGGATATCAAAGAATACCAACGACACTGTCTGAGTGACACAGTTTCTAGTCAGTGTGAAGATGCCTCGTCCTCTCCTGCACCAGATCCCTCCATGCGGCACTGATTGTGTGTCATGACACCTGGCTCACTCAAAACTCTCACCGTAACCAAAGGGAAACACCCCTCGAAACCCTGTTTTCTGCTTTAATAACACCTCAGAAGTTCATCATTTTAATTCCCTTTTGCTTGTTCCCCTGACCAAGTGAGCATCTACGTCCAATTCTCAACCTCAGACTCTTCGTCTCTTTTCCCTCCAGCTCAAACGCCCAGAATATGCTGTCAGTGCTTGCTGAGACGTGGAGCCCTTTCTTTGTATAGTAACTGATCAACAGAGACAGCTTCACACTGTCAATTCATGCCTGTTCGGATACAAGTGAAAGTCTACAAGGCATTCTGCATGACAGAGTTGGGGATCGTAACTACTGGTAATGCTAGTTACCTCACTTGTTGTTACTATCGTTTGGCTTTGCGCACACCATACAGGTTATGAAGGCGACGATGAGGAGGTGAAAGGGAGTATCAACATCAGAATTCATTCTGAAACCAGCTCTATAGCCTCACGGCTGGGGGCCAATATCCACAATCAACAGCGCAAATCACCACCCAAAAAAAGGGACGCCTTACCTCCGTACGAGCAGAGGCAGCACAACAACACCCTCATCCTCCCATCCGTACTCCTCCTCTTCACCACCCCAAAATCCCTCCTCAACCGGACTGGATACCGGCGTCCAGTCTGCTACCTTCTCAAATTCCTCCTCGCCATCCACGTCCACCCCAAATCCCGCGTACATGCTCCCCCGACTGGGCTTTGGCAACACCCGATCCTTGTATTTCGCCTCTCCACCTTCGCATGTGTTAGCAATCGACCTGTTCGACGTCCCAGTCACCAACCTACGGTACTTATCCACCCGCTCGTCCATCGTTTCTAGAGGATCGTGGCCTCGAGGACAGCGTGCGGGGGTTTCGCTGCCAGGAGCGTTGTAGGACGCGATTGAAGTCATGTGCGAAGGGGCGTATACGGATGAGGAGGGGCGGAGGGGGAGAGCAGTATGGTGGAGTTGAGGGAGGGGGCTGAGAATGTCGGACGAGGCTGACGGGGAAGATGGTATGAGTATGGTGGGGTCCAAAATTGGAGATGAGAGGTTGATGCTGGTATGTTGGAGGCGCTCATGGTCTCGGCGTGAGGCCGTTGATGGCGTTGTCGAGGTATGAGGACTACTTGAGTCGTGCAAGGACGTGCTCAGCCATTCCTTTGTGTTGTACGGAGTCGATAAGTCAGCCGTGATATCTGGTTGTTCGTCCAAACGATAATGATCAGTGACCGATGGCTCGTCGATGGTGTCGTGAGTATAGCGAGTGTGCTGGCCAGCTCGCCGAAGTGACGTTTTGGCATCCGGTCGCAGGGCCTTCAGTTTCACGCCAAGATCATACGCCTCTTGTGCTGCTTGGTCGCCATTGGGATGTGTGCGCATCCAGTAGTGCACGAAACGCAGGCGCTTGCTCTTGATCTTGTCTACACCCTTTTGGCCGCGACTTCGCGGCCGCAGGTGGCCATACATACCAGCAAAGAGGGCGTACAGTGCGGCTTTGTCTGAGCCGATACGTGCAAGCATGCAAGCTGGGCAATTGTTCTCTTGGTAAGCCCATTTGGTGCCAGTGTTGATAGGTTGTTTGCCAGGTGGTGCAGATCTAGCCAGCGTCCACCCAGGTAAGAACATCTCCACCACTGGCTCCAGCTGGCGAACTCGGGATTCATCTGCTTCGGATAGAACGTCTGTCATGATGATGGGATATACGAACCGACCAACGGCAATTTCTAGTTCGAACTTAATCCAGGCCCAGATGTCCTCAATGAGATGAACATCTAGTCCCTTATGGCTGCGACAGAGAAGCCCATGCGATGACAGAAGTGTTGATCGAAGGCGACGGGGAAGTCTCTTGATGGCGCATTGGGTGGCGTTTTCGTACTGGTAGTCTCGGGAATCCATTGGGTTGTGAATATCGTTGCGCAAGATAAGCACAATCCGTTTGATGTCTGAGCCATGCAGGCGGCGTGTCTCCGCTTTTCGGAACGGCGAAGGCATGTTGACTGTCTTGTTCTATGGCTGTACGAATATTTTGGTACTTGGTTGACTCCTTTGCAGCCTTTGTGCAGGTGGGTTTGTCCGCGATTGTGTCTGAATGAGATTGATTTGAAAGGAAAAGAGATCTTATTCGCGACGATGGTCGGTGAGACATTGTGTAGGATGGTTATCTCCATAATGACAACTGACTCTGTATTATTTTTTTGCAGCATGAAACCAAGCTCCGCGTATGCGCGTGGTGCGGGGAACATTATGAACAGTCTCCTTGTTCCAATCGGTCGGCTGTGTCACGCCCGGATGGCTAAGGCATGAGAGACTGGGTCAAAATCTTATCCAATGTCTTACTCAGCACATATCGTGTCTGCACGACGACGTGCTCGCGATCAGCATGGTCACCGTGACGCGATTGTACCTCACATGAAAAGCCTCGTGCAACTAGATGGTAGAAAGAACAGATTCGATTGATTATCGTGATCTAATCGCCGGTACGCCATATCCCAACCTCGTAGAACCCATGAAGCGAACAATGGGCTGGTAGCCATGTGCAAAAGGCCCCAAAATGCCACGCCGGGCAAAATAGAATTTGTGGAATAAATGTTGAAAGTAATACAGTCGAAGGTGAACCAATAACTATACATTAGTTGTCGCAAATGCAATCGTGCAAAAAGGCGAAGAATTGTGGGGTTTAACGTGAGCTCTCAGCCCGGAGGACGCCCGCTCCCCTTCCGTGCAGGTTCTGGTTGACTTTGTTTGTCAAGTCTTTGAAGTTTCCCGCCGAGGACGAAATGCTCAACGCCTTCTTTCGCGAGATACGTGGTGTCGAAGCTCCCTGTGCCCGCAGGCTCTCGTCACTCGAAGTGGCGTCTGCCAAGACCGCATTGAGTTCATTTTCCTTCTCTTGGTCGAACTTCTCCTGAGCGGTGCGACGAGCACGCTCGTACTTGGAAGCAGTATCGCCCTTGTACATGGTCCCGCCAAGACGATCGAGGTAGACAAAGAAGGGTTGCGAGAAATTGGTCTTGATGCCCCAGCTTTGGTGGTGGATGTCGTGATAGGCGGCGTTGTTGGGGAAAATGAAGTGGAGCGGGTCGTAGGGAAACTCGTAGCCACTGTGATCAAGTACTGTCTTGATAGTCGATCCAGTGAAGAACCACATGGACTGGCGCATGGTCATGCCTGTGAGCAAGTATCCAAGACCGCCGCCGAGCGTGTCGAGAGCGAATCCCTCGAGGGGGTGATTGTACAGAGCGCCGTAAGCGTAGGGAACGTAGAGGCGGTGGTGGCGCGAGTGGAAGGTTACTGGCGCGGTCAGCTGGAATAGTCCTGAAGAAACAATGCGGAGTGCTTACCATATAGCCACTTGTTCATGTGCATGGCGCGGTGCAGCATGTACTCCCAGGCATCGATAATGATGATGGCAGCTACGAACTGAATCGCTGGCACCGCATACCAGTAGAGGAAGCTTGCGGTGCTGAGCTCCCACGATGCAAAGGCGGGGAGACCGGGGTAACGCCCTCCAGCGACAACGGCTGCCAGGGTTGGCTGTGCTGCAGACAGCTTCGCGGCCAGCGCGGCAGGTTTGAGACCACAGGTCGACAGGACGAAGGGAATGGCACGCTGGGCGAGACGCAGCTTCTGGGCATACCAAGCCACGTCGTACTCGGCTGTGCCGGTGGTGAGCGCGTCGTCGTAGTATGAGAGCCCCATCATGGCTATGGACTGAATGACCTGCTGCAGAACAACATCCCGGAACACCTCCCAGCGCGTGACGTGATTGCGCTTCAGCACCTCGGCGGGGGTGTGCAAGCGGTACTTGGCGAACAGATCGTAGACGTCGATTGTGTGGAAGATCAGTGAGACGGCCCAGTATGCAATGATTGGCAGTGCTGTCTGGACAGCGGCGTCCGACGCCCAGGAGACGAGTGGTGTGAGCGGCTCGAGGGTGTATGCGGGCAGCGGCGGCAGGTCGTAGGAGGTGCTGTTGCTCGCCATGGCGGCGGTGGTATGGGTGGGCGCGCTATGCAGCGTGTCGGGTCGAGGTGCGGTGGCTGGCGGGGAGGAGTGCTGGTGCTGCTGCAGGGCACCAGGCTATGAGACTGCGCGCTTTCGGATGCCGCGGAGCAGGGCAATCAGGGGGAGGGCGTCGCGAACAAGAGTCGGGAGCGCGCTGGTGGTGCAATTGCAACTTCAAGGCTCCAAAGGAAAGGCTGAGGTGAGCAGAGCAGCGTCGGGGGCGAGTCGTGTGAGGGTGGTGCTGCCGGTGCTGAAAACAGCGCAGACGGCATCATGATTCCATCGCCGTCCGAGTCCCGATGGCGCCGCATGGCCTGTCTTCGGCCGCTTCGCCTGCCTCGCCACCAAGCAAACCGAAAACCCGCTCGGGCTCTCCTGGGCTTAGTCTGAAAGCGGGCTAGCCGCCGAAAGAGGCATAGTTTTGCAACCCCACCAAAGAATTGCACCCCAAGGAGAGCAGAAAACAAAGCTCTCCCCTTCACACCTCACTGTTTTCACTCCCTTCCCACACACTCGCACCCTCACAACCGCCACCATGATCATTTTCAAGGTGCGTTCAGCCCGCTGCTGTGCGACGACATGAACTGCGCGACTGCCCCGCCTTTCTTGGGGGCCAGCATGTCCCGCACTCGAGCGCTTCTTTGACGGGGCACGTTCCGCTGACGCTGGCTTCCAGGATATCATCACCGACGACGAGATCATCTCCGACTCGTACGACCTCAAGGAGGTTGACGGTGTCGTCTACGAGGCCGACTGCAAGAAGATCACCGTTGGTGGTGAGACCTTTGGTATGCCTTGCCCCGCAAATTACCGTCACTCAGGCGAGGGGCGCTAACACCACGCAGACACCGGTGCCAACGCCTCCGCTGAGGAGGCTGAGGAGGGTGCCGACGACCAGGCCGAGACCAAGATCGATGTCGTCTACTCTTTCCGCCTGAACGAGACCGGCTTCGACAAGAAGGGCTACCTGACCTACCTTAAGGGTGAGCGCCAGTACTCGAATGGACTGAATCCACAACACTAACAGCAACAGGCTACATGAAGGCTGTCAAGGCCAAGCTCCAGGAGAAGGGTGCTTCCGCCGACGAGATCTCCGCCTTCGAGAAGGGCGCTGCCGCTTACGCTAAGAAGATTGTCGCCAACTTCAAGGACTACGAGTTCCTGACCGGAGAGTCCATGAACCCCGATGGCATGATCGTCCTCCTCAACTACCGTGAGGACGGTGTCACCCCTTACGTTACCGTCTGGAAGCACGGTCTCTCCGAGATGAAGGTTTAAGTTCTCTTGCCGAGAGCTCTGTGTGGAGGAGTGGGGTTGGATTGGTTCATTGATTTACGAATACCTATTGCATGATCGGATATGCGCCATAGTGCGACAAAAAGACACGAATCTAGACGACCCACAGCCACTGCGGCAATTATCCACAAACCCAGCTTGCAGTGATTCCGACATTGGACAAGTAAAGCTGACTTGCAGTGATCTCTGGACGGAACAGCTTCAAAAGTTGCATTGCATGGCGCTCAAGATGGTGCTTTCGAGCCACCAAGCGCTAAGATCTCCGTTTTGGAGCTGCCAGATGTCCCTCGTTGCGCTTCAGCGGCTACAGCCCAGCATTGGCTCCTCGTTTCGCGTCACTAGAACCAATCAAAAGACTGCAAAACCCAACATCGGCTCTGGCAACGTTGGACTCACACCCATCCGTCAACACAAAAATAAAATATGAAACATCATTTGCAAACACCGCGCAGGCGCAAGATCTCGTATAGCCCAAGCGATCATGGGGTGGACTGTTGTTGCACGTGCTAACGCGCGGCAGAAGCGCGTTTGCAGTCGGCCCCTGCGCGCTTGCTGTCACCTAGAACAACTGCAGCCTTAGGCACCAGTGTGCGTCCGCAGCCTTCTCCCGTCCTTACCCCACTCATTTTGGTTTTGGCTGCTCTGTATTGAATCGCTTCGAGATTGACTCTAACAACGCTGCTCGCGTGGCTTTGTAGTCATGCAGCAGCAGCCCCGCGCAGTTTCCCAAGTAAGCGGCGGCGTTGGTCGTGCGGGCCCATCCGCCTCGCTACCCGTACTACCCTTAACCCCGCGGAAAGACGGTAGGGCTCTTAACCAGCTAATGCGCACAATTGAAGACAAACACCACCTTGGCCTGCCAATCTCTAACGAACCGCGATCGCGAGCTCAACAGACCTCACCGGTGGATGTTGTAGCCAATAAGATCCAGCTTTTATTTTACAAAGACGAGTCGGCTCTGCACGATGCTCTCAAGACATTTGCATCCAAAACAACATTTACTTCAAAATCGCAGCAATTGGACGTGTTCTTAGATATACTTAAAAGGCAGGTTCAGCACTTGTCACCTACTTCAAGAGTGGAGACGCCCTTGAGTTCGAGCTGCACAGCGCAAGACCTCAAGATTTCGGATCAGGGTAAGTCGAAGTTGTAAAGCTGGAGCGTTTGATGACGCGTCGCGCCACATCTGATCTTACAGTCTCATTACTTGCAATAGCGAATTCGTGGATTCTTTCACCAGATGGTTTAATCTGGAACGTGCGCTTGCCTCAAGATTCCAATCACAACTTACCACTCTGGATGCTAACGATTCACTGCAGTTAACAAAGGTTCCCGATCGCTTGGCCTCTTCAGCAACTATGGTCGTGACACGCATGCGTCTCCACGTGCAATCCCCTTTGCCCCTGGATCACCCACAGATGAAAACAAGGACGATATTGTGACATACCCGTCTCTACGAGAGCCGTCCGGGTCGCCCTCACCAACCACCAGCTCAAAATCTGCTAAGAGGAAAGTTGAGGCAAGTGATCCTCTCTCATTACAGAGCGCTTCTCGAAAACGATTATTTCGTGGTTGTCTTGATCATGGGAAGTCCAAGAAGTTAACGACAGCTCCGAGAGGTAAACAGCCCTTTCATAAACCACAGATGCCAGCTCCAGTGAAACCGTCTCCATCATCTTTCAAGATGCCATCGCTTGCTATGGCACGCGCCTTCAGTGCTCTCCCTGCTTCTCAGTCAACCGTGGAAAGTTCATTCGACGCAGGGCGATCTTCACAATCGACTCGGGCAGATAGCGTCAGCTCGTTCGATGACGAAGAACTCCATCAGCTTGACGCTATACTTGGTAGTGCCGCTAAAGGAAAGGATGAGCGTGCAGATACATCTAATCTACCTTCACAGGGCTATGTCAGTACGTCTAATCGTGGCCTCTTGATCCCCGAGCAAGGGTATGAAGTGGTATCAGCAAGGGCTGAAACGTCCGACAACTCAATGTCTTCCCATATTCGGCGGCTCTCATCCAGAGACCCAGCTCAAGATGCTAGCACGTCACAGTCAATTCCCCGTTCTAACGAAAGCAGGCTGTTCGACCATGCAAAATCTGCAGTCATACCTGTGCATCAGTCGCCCCCACCACTTTCTGAAATGAAGAGCAATGTCCTCGTAGGAAAACCTGTCTCTCAGCCGGGAGCTCGACGCTACAGCACGTCCTCTGAAGAGCATCGACCGCTGTCTCGAAATACAGCGTCGGCTGGTTCTCCTCGAAAGCACTCACACCACATTCGTGACATTCCAAAGCAAGGACTTTTCGTTGATGACATCCCCGAGCAGTCGCGGTCTGTGCCATATCATGTGTTATTTATCTGCCAGCGCGTGGCTCTGAATCGGTCCATCTCCCTGCGAGACCTCCTGAACAACGTTGACATCTCTTCTGCGACGTCCGATTCGAAGGCGTTTTGGTCTCTGCTACAAAACTATCCGAAAATTGGACATATCAAAGCAAAAGAGCCAGAGAGCCTCCTATCTGCTCCTCCGCTCGGATTTGAAGGGTTTTCTTTCAAGGGACAAATCAACTTAAGCAACAAAGAGTCCGGTCCGGTCTTCAGCCTTCATCTGCAGCCTATACAAACTGAGAAGCCTTGCCGCTTGCAGAGGCGCTTCGGCTCTGACAGATTCCTATACTTGAAAGCGCCAAAAATACATCTCTTGAAGACTAACCGATTCAACCAGGCAGATGCCACACAGGTTCGAAAAGGCTGGGCCGACTGGCTGTTATCAGAACATCGCTTCTTAGGCCGTAAATGGGGGGTCTTCCATATAGAGCCCATCAAAGGAGCAAAAAACAAATCAAAAAAGCAAGCTGAGGAGCATGATATGCGCGTAGTTCTATTCGCAACTAGCGGCCTAGGCATCGAGGAGCCCTGCTCTCTTGGGGAAATGGTCAACTGGTTCTTTCCTTTCGCCAGGAACGCAACACAAAGCTTCTGCAAGGCATACGCCCGATTGGATCTAGCCCTCTCAAGGACTGTGCGCTCAGTCGTTTTCAAACCATCTCAAGTCCGTCGCGTGAGAGACATTCTTGCCAATGGCGAGAACGAAGCTTCGGAATACAATGATCCATCACTCCACTGGGACGATGTACCGAATTGTCCAGTCATGAATGATGGCTGCTCCAGAATATCGGTTGGCGCGGCGCACATGATTTGGGAACAGGTGAAGAGGACTACGGGAGCAAGCGGTCCACTTCCCAGTGTCATCCAAGGCCGCATTGGTGGCGCGAAGGGCATGTGGATGGTTAATGCTGAACCTTTCAGTAAAGACCCTGAAGATCTTGCTGTTTGGATTGAGATCTCTGACAGTCAGCTGAAGTTCGAGCCACACGAAGCTGACTTGTCAGATGAGACTTTTGATCAACATCGTCTCACGTTTGAGGTCACAGAAGTTAGCTCAAGTCCAGCTCATGCAGACCTTCATATCGCGTTCATATCGATCTTAGCTGACAGGAGCGTTTCACGAGATGTCCTGGCTGATGTCATGATAGAGCAGCTCAATTCAAAAAGAACCGACTTGCTCGAGAGATTGTTGGACCTACTTCGTATGTACGAATATATATACAGGAACGGCACATCTTCGAGCGGTAGGGTTGACATGCAATGTCGTGCTGCATTGCCCGAAGCATTGGATGAAAAGATCAAATTCCTCTTGGAGTCAGGATTCTTACCTGCGAAGTGTCACTACTTGGCGCGAATGCTCGAGTGGTTCGTCGGCGCGCTGCAAGTATTTCAGGAGTCAGTTCTGCGCGTACCGCTTGGTAAGGCCACGAATCTCTACGGCGTGGCCGACCCATACGGGGTTTTGAAGCCTGGCGAAATCCACGTGCAGTTCTCGACAACTTTTGTCGATGAACTGACCAGCGAAGGATTCCTACATTTGAGGGGACATGACGTTCTGGTGGCCCGTCAGCCAGCTTGCCGGCGCTCTGATGTCCAGAAGGTCCGCGCTACCGTACATGCTCAACTTTCACATCTAGTTGACGTGGTTGTGTTCTCTTCTCGCGGACAGTTCCCATTAGCCGGCAAGTTGCAAGGTGGCGATTACGATGGCGACAAATTCTGGCTCTGCTGGGAAGACAAGTTGGTCAGACCATTCCTAAACGCTCCGGCGCCAGTGTCGAACCCAGATCCGAGTGACTATGGCATCAAACAAGATAAGCGAAAGATCTCAGACGTCATGGATCCCCACAACTTGGGGAACCTAGACGAGTTTCGGCGTGAGTCGTTCCAGTTCAGAAATAGTGGGTCTGTACTTGGTATAGCCACGCTTTATCGTGAACAGCAATCGTACAGAGAAAACCGCATGCACTCATCAATACTCAGCCAGCTCGATGACATCCACGATCTTCTTGTGGATGCTCCCAAACAAGGATACCTGTATACCCAGGCCGACTTCGAGCGCACTGTACAGACACGATTCAAACTTCCCCGCACGCTACCTGTCGAAGCTCACAAGGAGGCAATGAAGGATTGTTCGAGCACAAAACAAGCGGCAGATCTGGACAAAGTGCGCAACAAGCGGTACCGAAGCAAGAAGGACAATACACTCGACTTTCTCTATTTCGAGGTTGTTCGAGCGCACAATCTCGACACGATGGAGTGTCTACGAGATGCGCTGTCAAAGGCAGATACCCCCGATCCCGATCTGCTGTACCCACGCCAGCGCCTCGATGGATACAACGACCATGTCGTTGCCGAGGAACTACGCAGGGTACAAGAAGAGGTTGAGAGTATTTATCGCAGCTGGTGCAGCGGCTTTCACAAGGGCCACACGGGCGACGAGTACAAGCGAGTCGCCGAGGACTGCTATCGGCGCTACCAGGCCATCCAGCCGCAGCACACCGACCACGCGCTCGTCAGATCCTGGACAGAGTGCGACCTCGTGCCCGGGCAGTGCCCGTGGGACACCATCCGGGCATCGACGCTGTACTACAAGCTCAGCAAGCCGGCGGCGTCGAGATTTGTCTTCACGATGGCGGGCAGAGAGCTGGGAGAGCTAAAGGCAAGGAACTCGCCGCATGCGCGCTCCGTCGTGGCGCTCATCAGGGAGAATCTGAAGCCCCGGCGCGTCAGGGCGTTTGCGCCGGCCGAGGAGGACGAGGAGGAGAAGGCGCTTCTTGCGGGAGCTGGCGGGGTCGACGCTGGGTAGTGCGTGGGCAGGTGGGGATTGTAACGGAGGCTGGTTGATCTCGGCACAATGCAGATGGTGAAAGGTAGACTGTGTAGAGGGGAGTCTAGACGTTGAGAGGGACAGAATGAGATTTCTAATACAAGGGTGAAGCAAAGAGGATTCAGACCTGGTTGGTCATGAGGGCATCTGTCTGACAATTGTACTCCAAGCACCCTCTCGATCAGCAGGTTGATCGTGGAGTTAATCATGGAGCAGATGATGGAGTCTGGGGATCAAGGTTGCTGTGCTGTTGCCTGGCAGGGCAGGGCAGGGCAGGGCAGAAAGAAAGAAGCGACCACGACACTGAGCACCATAGCATTGCATCTCGAGACCAGGTTCTGCATTGACTTGTCCAGCATACACGAAACAACACGCCAGACGCCGTTGAGATGGCAGGTGGAAAGTCCCCGTGCGTTCGTCACGCATGAAAGCAGCACGCGTACAGTTCGTACCAACACACATAGCGCTTTCCTTCTCTTTGCTCGCTTGGCCCACTTACTGACTAGTAATATCTTCTGCTTTCCTCTTCCTTTCCTCTTCCTTTCCTCTTCCTTTCCTCTTCCTTTCCTCTTCCTTTCCTCTTCCTTTCCTCTTCCTTTCCTCTTCCTTTCCTCTTCCTTTCCTCTTCCTTTCCTCTTCCTTTCCTCTTCCTTTCCTCTTCCTTTCCTCTTCCTTTCCTCTTCCTCTCCTCTTCCTTTCCTCTTCCTCTCCTCTTCCTCTTCATGTCCAGATGCAAAAATAAAAGCCTAGCCCGCGACCTCGGCGCCCAGCGCCGCACTCGCCAGCTGGCCCAGGCCGCCGAGAAAGGTGAGGAAAAGGGCCAGCGCGGTGCTCTCGGCGGCGTCGAAATAGTCGTCCGAGGCCGCGCCGTCGGCCTCGGTCTCCTGGAGTTCAAACTGCGTCTGCGGGTCTGGGACGTAGGTGGGGTCTGCGGCCTCGGACTCGGGCGGCGGGCCGTGCTCGTTGTCGTCGCTGGCGGTGGGCAGGGTGTTGATGGTCTGGGACTGCGGGGTCGGGCTGCCGGTGACTGTTTCCACGGCGTCGTCGAAGGCGGCGAGGGCGGAGCGGCGGGTGGAGCGGCGGGTGGAGCGGGGTTGGTCGGGCGAGGCCGGGGGAGCGGTTGCGGTCGTGGAGGCGGCGGAGGGCTCAGTTTCAGCGGCTTTGTCTGCGGCGGATCTGCGGCCGCGTTTCTTCGGGGCCGGGGTGGTGGAGGGGATCGTGTCGGCGGGGTCGGAGAGGTTGGTGGCCGAGTCGAGTTTGCGGATCAGCGGCTCGAAGAAGCGGACGTGCTGGCGGTGGGTGGGGACGAGGAAGGAGAGGATGGAGGACTCGAGCAGGGCTTCGACGTCGAGGTCGCGGGTGAAGGTCCAGGTCAGCAGGGAGAGGCTGGTGAAGAGGACGTCGAGCGAGGTGATGCTGAGGGCGGGGTGCTGGGAGACCTTGCTGAGCTTGCGCGCAAAGGCGCCGAAGCCTTGCAGGAGGCGGTTGGTGCGCGAGGTGTCGCGGCCCACGGCGTTGGCGAAGAGGTCCCAGACGGGGTTTGGCGGGGCGGGGACCGAGTCGCGCATGTTGAGGTAGAAGACGCGGGCGTAGAAGACAAAGGACACGATGGCGAGGAAGTGGAAGACGGTGGCGTAGGAGCGGTGGGCGTGGGCCTTGGTCGGGTGGGCGATGCCCAGGCTCACGGGCGTGATCTGCGGCGCGAAGGCGAGGAACAGCGGGATGAGGACGCGGCCGACGCGCAGGATGCGGAAGACGTCGCCGTGGACGAGGATCTTGGGGAGCTCGTTGAGGGTCAGGAGCGACGCCAGGACCGGGGTCCAGTACACGGCGGGCCTGGGCGTGAAGAGGGCGTCCTGCAGGGGCGTCTCGGCGCTGTGGATGGTGAGGGGCGTGTAGAGGATGGTGACGAAGAACAGGCTGAGCGCGTAGCCCAGACTGCCGTAGGCGCCCAGGGTGACGAACGAGGCAATGGCCCAGGGCGACAGGTTGCGGCGGTGGCCCTCGACGCCGATGAAGATGGCGCTGGCCAGCAGGCCCATGAAGTGCTGGGCCGTGTAGTAGAAGCCCTCGGGCTTGAGGATGGCGACGGCGTCCGACTCGTGCAGCAGGTCGATGTCCTTGATCCAGTCGCCCAGGCGCCAGTTGCCCACGCCGTCGTCGCCGGTGCCGTACCAGCCCTGCCACAGGCTGCCGGGCGTCGTGTGCTCGCCCAGCTCGGCCCAGCGCACGTACGACATGACGCGCCAGACGACGGCAAAGGCGGTGACGCTCGCAAGGGACAGCAGCGCAATGGCGGAGAAGACGCGCGCGTGGCGGCGGCGGACGTCGTTCTGCGTGCGCGTGCGGTTGGACGGCGGCAGCGCGTTGGCGGCGCGGCGCGTGGTGAGCAGGACGTGGGCGGTGAGGCCGGCGACGAGGAGCGCCTGGCCGCCAAACAGCAGGACGGGCGTGTTGTTGGTGCGCGAGGCAGCGTCGGTCTCGACGGGCGCCATGTTGGGCCGGTCTGCGGGGTGGTGGAGGGGAGAGGGCGCGGGTGCGGGCGCATCGCAGCCCGCTGCGACGTCAACAAAGGGCGCCCGGGCGGGCGTGAATGCAACGCGCCGGGGAATGACGTACGCGGGGGCGGCGGCCTCCCTGGCGGCGCTAGCCGGGCTGGCTTGAGGTGAGCTCGGACGTGGTCGGACTCGACGCGACGCACTGCGAACTTGGACTGCGCGACGCACTTGAACTGCACTGGACTCTGCCGCAACACCGACGTCGACACCCCATTGCATCACATCGACAACGACATCGACATCTCCATCACACCACATCGACACCACATCGCAACGACATCGACATCGACAACGACATCGACATCTCCATCACATCACATCGACATCTCTGCCCGTCCGCGCCATGGCGCCCAAAACATACGGCGACGACGACGACGACGACGAGCCCGAAGCGCCCTACCACGAGTCGTCCGACGACGACTTCGACCCGGACGCTGCGCCCGCCGACGCCGATGCGAGCTCGTCCTCCTCCGACGATGAGGCCGCGCCGACGGGCCGCACGGGCAAGGCGAAGCGGAAGGCGCCTGTCGACGACGGGCTGGACTCGGGCGACGAAGTCACCATCGAGGCCGCGCGCAACAAGAGCAAGAAGCGCAAGAAGGGCGCCAAAGACGACGGCCTGATCCTGTCCGACGACGAGGCCGGCGACGGCGGGCTCATCCGCACGCGAGCACAGCGCGCCGTCGAGAAGACGCAGCCGAGGCCGCTGGCAAGGACAGACGGCGCCACCGTCGACGTCGACGCTCTCTGGGCGCACATGACAGCCGCCCCGCTGCGCCCCGTCCAGCCAGCACCACCCCAGGACGCCCCCGCCGCCTCCCACGACGCCGCCCCCGCCGTCGCCCACACCGCCGACGCCCCGGTCGAAGAGGAGCTGCTCACCGTCACCAAGACCTTTGTCTTCGCCGGCCAGGACACCACAGAGGAGAAGCAGATCCCGCGCTCGGCGCTCGACAAGTACGCCGCCGACGGCTGGAAGCCCACCGCCGCCGCCAAGCCCACCGCCGCCGCAGCCACCACGCCCAAGGACCCCGCGAGCCACGTCCGTCGCCCGCTCAAGCGCCCCACCCGCTTCGACCCCAACCCCTCCGGCTACGTCCGCGCCCTGCCACCCGAGCACCAGCTCACCTGGCCGCGCAGAGCCACGGCGCCGACCGGCCCGCCTCCCGAGCCTGCGCCCGACGCGCAGAAGAAGGAAAGGGCCACCAAACTCAACGTCGTCGCCAAGAGCCGCATGGACTGGACCGGCTTTGTGGACAAGGAGGGCATTGCAGAGGAGCTGCACGAGCACGGCAAGAGCAAGGACAACTACATGAGCCGGAGGGATTTCCTGGCGGGCGTCGAGGCCAGGATGGAGGAGGAGGGGCGCAAGGGCAGGGTCGCGAACCCCACGGCCTTGACGTAGCGCGGACGATGCGATTATGATACCCAACACGATTCCCTTTCCAATCTGTCCAATTTGTCCAATCTGTCCAATCTGTCCAATCTGTCCAATCTGCCCGAGTTGGCGGCAGATCAAGTGCACTGCTTCTCCATTGTGGCTGAACATCGTAAAGTGCAAGGGGCCCTGGGACTTGGAAGGCGCGCTCCCTTCCCACCAAACCCTGAAAGGCCGAATACACGGATACACCCTGACCCATGACCCCCGCTGCGCAACGCTCCGCAGCATGCACGCTGAAGTGCGCGGACATGAGGCTGCAAAGGTAGCTGCTCGCACCCCAGAAGCGTCCTCCGAGCCGCGACATTACACGAACGGGCCGATGACAAGCAACGCCCCCGGCCCGCCTGTTGCCACGCCGCCCACCCCGCCTGCCCAAACCAGTAATCCTGAGGCTCCGTCCGTGCGGCTCTCGAGTCGTCCTTGGCCGTCTTGAACCCTCATCTGCGCATACCCCTGTTCCATTTGCTGACCAATGCACAGCCTGTAGTCGAGTCGGCCAGACTCGTTCACGGTTCGGCTGCACATATGCCGGTGGTGTCGCCCTGTGAATCTGCAGCGCTGGCCGTGAAGGTGAATGTACCCCAGTTTCCTTGTCCAGGGAGAGCTCTCTGCGGCCTGAAAGGAGAAAAGTAGCTGCGCTCACGGACAGCTACAAGACGCTTTCCAGAATCGGTAGACAACACGAATAGGCTTACAGACAGCTACAAGATGCACCACAAATGTTAGACAACGCAAACAGACTTACAGACAGCTACAAGATGCATGATATAATGAGTAGACAACGCAAATACGCCCACGAACAGTACAAGACGCACTAGACAATCATGGCACTCCATCCAGGTAATTCCACCATCACCCCGTTCGAGGCGCAAACACCAACTCGCACCTATCGTGGCGAGACCGATACCCATTCGCCTCAAACGGCGCCATCGCCTCCGGCGTCGTCTCAGCTGCCAACGTAACCCTGAACGCGCGAAACGTCGCGGCCAAGATCAGCCGCATCTGGTACGTAGCCATGTTCCCCCCAGGACACCGGCGGGCGCCGATCCCAAACGGCACGAGCAGCCGGCGCTTCTCGGCGCTGCACTCGTCCTCCAGCCAGCGCCGCGGATTGTACGCGTCGTAGTCGGGAAACAGATCGGGCCGCTGCCGGCTCATCGACAGCGACTGCGTTGTCACCACTGTGCCGGCAGGGAGGTAGTGGCCCAGGACATCCAAACCCCCCGCGGGCACGAGGCGACTTCCCGTCAGGGCAACCGGGGGACGAAATCGCAGCCCCTCTTTGATACACGCATCCAGCAGCTTCAACGCGTCGAGCTCTTCATACCCCTCATGCGCGCACAGCTCTTCAAAGAGATCGTGCTGGAGGCTCTGGTTCTTTGCCAACTCGTAGTAGATGAACGCCAGCGCTGAAGATGTCGTCTCAGTTGCAGCGAGCACTACACACGTCCAAGTCAGCAAGCCGTCTACTGCACTGCAGCATCACTCCAAACATACCCTGACCCGCCATCTCAGCACCAAGCTCCGGGTCCGTCCACGTCTGCGTCGGGTACTTTGCGCCAGCATCGGTGAACAGCTTGTAGATACTCGGGTCCTGCTCGAACGGCGCCTCGTTCTCCTTGGCCTGGCGACAAAGCTCCTCCCCAAGATCAAACAGCTTGTCACTCGACCGTACCCGGAACCGCGCGTGTGCGAACGGGCCGTGCTGGAGCCAGGAAAACACCCACTCCGGCAGACACAGCCTCCACACGACGAGGAAGTTATACTCGCCCACCACGCGCGGGAAGTCGGCAGTGTCAATGTCCACGCCCGACCCGCCCATGATGACCTGTGAGTTTTGCAGCGTGCAAATGCGCAGGTGGTGCACAATGTCCTCCGCCCTGCCCCCCGCGGACTGCGCAATCCTCCGCACCATGGCCTCGATGTTCTCAACAAACACGTCGTGCCGCAGCTTGAGGTTCTTGGTCGTAGTGGCGATCATGACCGGGTGGCGGCGCGACCTCGCAATGGGGTGCTGCGGGTACGTGACAGTCCAGTCGTGGCCCCCGACACGCAGCGCGCGGATAGACGTCGGCGACGTGTCGAGGTCCTTGCGTATGAAGATCCTCTCCACCGAGTCCGGGTCGTTGAGGATCACGAGATTTGGGCTGATGCGCACAATGGGTCCGTAGCGCGCCATGAGCTTGTCGGCCTCGAACGACAGCCGGCCGTGCCAGCGCTGCCACCGGATCCAGAGCGAGGTCGCGGAGCTGATCCACGGGCCGGGGACGGAGCGGAGCGGGTGGACATGCGCGCGGTACAGCATCTTGACGGCCTGGAGAGCGAGGAGAAGCACCGCAGCGATCCAGACGGTGGTCCAGGCAGATACATGGCTGTGCAGGAGCAGCACGCCCGTTTCAGTCAGCGAACCAAACATGTTGACTCGTAGACGACTTGTAGATTTAAAGCCAAAAACAGAATAAAAATCCCCCTGCTGTAGACGAACTGCCTGACTACCTTCAGCGCTGCACGGATTCTTATACCTCCATTCATTCTCACCTCTCCCCAGCCGGCCCGTCTCCCTCACTCACCCTCAACCAACACCCACCCTCGTCCGAGCGTCGGCCAAATAACCACCTCCCCCACTAATTACCACCAGCGCCCAACTGCCCATCTCCCACGACCAGGGTGCCCTACTCCTCTCCGTATCCTGCCCCTGACCCCCGTATCCTGCCACTGACCCCCGTATCCTGCCCTACGTCCCATCACCCCCCGGCATCTGCGCCCAGCGCCGACGGTCCACGCAGCGGCCGTGTCCGTGCGCCGCTAACAAGCGGATGCCCGAAGAAACGAACGCGCGGTCGACGTCTGCTATGCGACCATGGCCGTAACCTCATATCCACAAGCCATTCTTCTCGGTCTGTTACCGAATGGTGCTCAGTCCTCCCAGATACTCTTCTTCGCCGACTTCTTCGAGATAGCGACCTTGCTCAGCCAGTGTCTGTGTTGGAAATAAGAAGTCAAGACCCGGCAGTGCCACCCCCTTCGGAGCTATTCGAACACTGCTTGGTGCTAATGTTCTTCATGGCATGCAACTAGCGGACCTGTAGGCCATATACTTCAGTTCGGATACTGACTACATTCAGTCAGGGCAAACTGTTCACAGTGTCGGGTGTGTTTACAGAGAAGCATTGCTAGTTTCGTGGCTACATGTAGCATTGTACCGTTCGTTCTGTTGTGCAGTGCAATCGTCGCTCTGTTTCTCGTGGCCAATTCTCTATCAGATACTGCATAAGAGATGAGTGAAATGTGCAGTCTGCAAGAAAGATGGTAAAATTGCTGCACATGCTAATAATCGTTATTCATTGCCAAGAGTCCACGATGAAGGGAGATCGATGAGATGAGGTCGAGAACCACTGCATCGGAGCTAGACGCGGGCGTACTAACTTGATTGAGACAGCTAGGATCCACTTTCACCGCCGCCCCTCCAGATCGTGCTAGGCCCCACCCGAGCACGTCTCATGACAATGCTGCTCTGCCTTGACTTCATGCACAAGGCGAACTCCCAGCAGCACGTCGTGGTCATTCAGCGCTCCTGAACGCTGCCGCTGGATCGGCGACACCAGCACAGGACATTGTCAACGTCATTCAACCACCAACATTCGCATCTCGCCGCGCAGACCCAGCGTCCAAGCCACTCTACGCTCACACCGAGATGGCGTCCCCGAGCACGCTCACGATGCCGCCGCGCTTCAATGTCGAATTGGAGCGCACTGATGCCGGCGTTCCTTTTCGCGCTTCGCAGTCGCATATTCACCACACTTGGGCGCGCACCTTCCATGCTCGTCCGGAGCTGTACATCCGCCCGCAGTCCCTGGAGGAAATCCAGAAAGTAGTCACTCTTGCCCGCCGCATGCGCCGTCGCGTTGTCACCGTGGGATGCGGACACTCGCCGTCCGACCTCACATGCACCTCGGCGTGGATGGTGAACCTCGACGACTTCAAGGAAGTGCTGAAGGTGGACAAAGAGCGCAGTACTATAACAGTGCAGGCGGGTATTCGCATGCACAGCTTGAATGAGCAGGCGAAAGAATATGGCCTTACCATGCCGAACCTCGGCAGCATCGATGTGCAGAGTCTTGCTGGCGCAATCGCCACGGCCACGCACGGCAGCTCTATGCAACACGGACTGCTTTCAGACAGAGTTCGCAGCTTGCGCATCGTGCTTGCGAACGGACAGGCGGTGCGCTGCTCTGCGTCCCAGTCTCCCGACTTGTTCCGCGCCGCTCTTGTCTCGCTCGGCGGCATAGGCATCATTGCGGAGATTGAGTTCGAGCTAGTGCCGCACACCGACATCGAATGGATACAGACCATCCGCCCTATTGAGGATGTGCTCGCAGACTGGAACAACGGCCTTTGGACTACAAACGAATTCGTACGCGTATGGTGGCTGCCTTACATGAAGCGCGCCATTGTATGGCGTGCCTCGACTACCAAGAAAGAACACATCAAGCCCCAGTACAACTGGTATGGTGGCAGCGTTGGCTACCACACCTACCATATTCTCCTCTGGATCAGCCAGTATGTCCCGCGCTTCCTGCCCTGGGTCGAGTGGTTCGTCTTCGGCATGCAGTACGGCTTCAAGGACGGCGCCGTCATCTCCGCCGTCGAAGAGCAACGCACCGGTCTACTGATGAACTGCCTGTACTCCCAGTTTGTCAACGAGTGGTCGATCCCTCTCCACCACGGTCCTGAAGCACTCACTCGCTTGACCAACTGGCTGCACGGCGACGAGGTTACCTCCGGCATCCCCTTCACCTCCAAAGGCCTCTACGTGCACTCCCCCATCGAAGTCCGCGTCGCAAACACCACCACCCGCCAATCGCCCCGCCCTTACCTCGACACCAGCTTCTCCGACTCACCCGCGCTCTACCTCAACGCCACTCTCTACCGTCCGTACAATCAAGACCCGCCCTGCCGCGAGCGCTACTACCAAGCCTTCGAGCACCTGATGAAAGAGTACAACGGCCGCCCACACTGGGCCAAGAACTTCCAGTCGGTCGACAACACCTACCTCAAGCAAGCCTACGGCGACGACCTAAACGAGTGGATCCGCGTCCGCAACGAAGTCGACCCAGAGGGCATGTTCCTTGGCGCCTGGCACCGCCGCACCCTGCTGCCCAGCAAGACAGACATGCCCGTGTTCGCGCTCGAGGAGAAGGAAGTCGTGCGCCGCGACCGGCGGACGGGCGGGCAGGACTGGATTGGCGAGCAGGCGCGCTGGTGGGACGGCGGCGTCGACGTGTTCGAGAAGGCCAACGTGGACTCGGAGGCGCACAGCGAGAGCGGCGAGTCGTTTGACCTGATGGCTGGCGCCGAGGCGGAGAGCAGTGTCTTGCTTGAGGCGCTGAGGGATGGCACGGGCGACGGGAGGGAGAGCCACAGGGATACGGCGACGGCGCTGCGCGAGAGCGTGAGCGAGTTTGTGCAGGCTGTGGCGCGGCAGGAGGAGAAGTTTGAGGTCGACCAATTTGTCAAGGAGGGAGATGATGGGTTGGGCAACTTCAACAAGATGTAGATGGATACGTGGAATCAAGTGTGACCAATTTGTCAAGGAGGGAGATGATGGGTTGGGCAATTTCAACAAGATACGTGGAATCAAGTGTGACGTAGGACACGTATGGTGCACACGCACTGGTTCACGCCTTGACGTTGCGTTGGTTGCTTTGAGCTTGGTGGGCGGGCGAACGAGACGTGCGTGCGTGCGTGAGCGTACAGAGGCCAGGTTCGCAATTACATATAATATAGCCTGAAAGCTACATCGTGA
Organism: Stagonosporopsis vannaccii; assembly: GCA_028584115.1. Lineage (NCBI taxonomy): Eukaryota > Fungi > Ascomycota > Dothideomycetes > Pleosporales > Didymellaceae > Stagonosporopsis > Stagonosporopsis vannaccii. Next base: position 104,854 of record VWXS01000066.1, on the reverse strand, counting down.
TATGTGCTCATTACTCTACATTGACACATACCAACACCAGCTCCAGAGGGTATACATCTCATCTCATCTCATCTCATCTAGCAAAGCCGCAGCCCCATTACGCGGCGTGTTCAAAACAGGTATAAACAAAATGAAAAACGTGAACGCCTTTTCCACTCCTGTGGTCACGGAGACCACAATGCTGCGCTGATGCCGTCGCTAAAGCAATCTATGCCAACGGAAAATCCCAGGGCGTGTAACAGAGTCGTCGAGCAGTATGTCGTTGGCGGTGAAATGATCTCGACTGAGAAAAGAAAAAATAAAAAAAATCGTGGAATCGACGGGAAAGGCTCACGCACCCACCCTGTCAACGTCCATGTCCACGTCCATGGCCAGGAAATCGGCTTCCTCAAAGTCGCTCGCATGCCCGGCGGCCAGTCTGCCCTCGTGCATCGCACCATCGGCGTCCATCATGGGCGGCTCGTCGCGGCGCGGGCGCCTCCTGCTCCTGGGCTGGGCGTAGGCGCGCTGCGGCGGGAGGCTCGGGGGCGGCGACTCGGACAGCGGGGAGACGGGGATGTCGTCTTCGCCGGAGACGCGAGCAGGGATGGAGAAGAGGAAGTTGTTTCCTCTGGCGGCCAAAGCTGCTGCTGCTGCTGCCGCTGCTCCTGCTCCTTCACTGCCACCGCCTGCCAGCGAACGATGTGCCGGCTGTTCGTCCCCTTCCTCGCTCCACCCCCGCTTGCCGCCGCTGCGTGCCATGTCCGTCCCGTACCCGCTGTCCTGGCTCGAGAAGGGCTGCGAGAATGCCTGCGCGGGGAGCGAATACGCCGTCGTCGCGCCGAACAGCGGGTGCATGGTAGGCTGCTCCGCGTACCCGCCGATCTTGTTCAGGCCGCAGAAGGGCAGGAGCTCGCGCTGGTGCTGCAGCGTCGCGGCGAGGGTGTCGACGGGGATGTGGAGGGGCTCTGAGGAGGCGTCGCGGTAGGCGCTGCGGGGTTTTCGCAGCGGAGTGGGCGAGTGCGTGGGCGGCTGGGGCTTGGGGGTCTTGTAGCCCTCGGGCACGGACTTGCGGACGCGCATGCCGACGCTGAGGAGCGAGGCCTGGACGGCGTCTGGGAGGGCGGGCGCGAGGGTTGGGTGGGGGGCCTTTGGCTGGGGGATGGCGCGGAGGCGGGGGCCGCTGCGAGGATAGCCGTCGTCGGTGTCGCCGTCGTCGTCGTCGTCGACGTCAGAGGAGTCAATGTCCTGCGCAGCGTGGAAGTAGCTCGTGATGGCGGGCTGGAACGGGCGCTTCTTCCTGTGCTGGTCGGGCGCGGCGGAGAGTGTGGGCGGCATGGTAAGCAAGGGCGAGGGGCGGGCGGAAGTAGTTGCTTGGGGTGCTGCAGGCGGATATGCAGTGTTGCTCTAGGCGTGGGGCGTTCTGATACTGCACGGTCGCTGGCCGCGTGCACAGGCGCAGATGGCCGCAGCTGCCGGGGGCGCGTCGAATCAGACGGGGCCGTCGATGCGGCGCGAGGATCCTCCAGCGGTCAGAGATTGGTGAGGGGCGCAGGCGGGCAGGTCTTGACACGCCGACGCAATGGAGTGTGCCGAGGATCGTGAGCGCGCGCGCGAGGAAATGAGGGCGTTGGGGTGGAGAGGGCTGGGCGGCCGCTGTTTGCCCTGCCGTTTGCTCGCTCGGAAGACGGCAGCGGGCGAAAAGAGGAGGCTGCTGATCTCGACGATCCGTCGCGGTCGTCACGCGAACCAAGATCCGACGACGCGTCGACCCGCGCCCAGTCCGCACTGCACACGGCGACGCGAGTCTGCCGTCCTGGCGCTTTGTGCTTTGCAAACGAAACTGCCGCCGGCATATGTGCACGTGGAGCTTATATCGCGCTGTCACGCTGTCTGTCTCACGGCGCTTCCACAAGTCTCAACGGCTGTCCTCGTGTCGTTGTTCCTGCTTCTGGCAATTTGCACGACAAACACCCACCCAATTGGCCTCACACCGCCGATTGTGTTTCACGACACTCTACCTCAGACAACCGCCCCAGCTTGACTCAGCGCAGCTGTGTCGTCACTGCTGTCGCAGCTGTTGACCTCACCGCACACGGCAACTACCGCCGATGACCGGTTGCTCGCATCTTGACACAGTCACCACAACAGCCTTCACAACAAGCAATCGAATCTGTCTCGCGTGGACCGGCGAGAGTTTGAGTCGCACACCGAGTCGCATTGCTCAACCTTGTTGGTGCATTGTTCTCCTGTGCACTGCGACCGCCCACGACTCGCGTTCGACACAGCCCTACCGCGACCTGACACCACACGCCCGTGCTTGCGGGAGCGACTGCATAGTGCATGAGCATTGATGGTATCTCGATCGCTGCGCGCACATCGCGATCGACGCCTCCACCTAATTTAGGATCATGTAGCATCTTGAGCTAAGACATGGAGCGACGGTAAGCGAACATACACTGCAGCGTCTCGCCTTCAATTGGAGCATTTGGAGCCAATGTGGAGCTACTTTGCATATACATGGTCTATCTATTGCGGTTCTGGAATCTCGACTTCGCATCGGAACGTCCGGCGCTATAACTCAGGAACCACAATCTCGACGGTGCGACTCACATAACCTACACTGCTAATTCAAGGGGCACCGAAGGCCAAGAACGCAGACCACATAATCACCCTGCTTCTTATTAAGGTTATCGCGCAATCTCGCAAAAAACACCCTGCTGGCATCGCGTGGCACATCTTCAGACTGATTGGTCCCGTCTTTGAGCTGGCCCATCCTGATCTTCAAGTGTTCGCAGCCATTGCAATGCGCCCTAACTGCACTTACGTCCTGTGCTTCAACCAACCATACAGCTATAGACACGTACGGTATCAACCCATTAGAAGGTTAAATGCTTATCTTCTGTCGGGCTGCGCACGAGCTCGGAGGCCGGTGTCCACTTTGCATGTAAGATCGTCCACCCCTTCATGCGACTCACGGCCAATGGTATTTGCACGTTGCCTATTGCACTCGAAATAATAAAACGTGGATTGCGTCGGTCTTTGCAACCCTCACTAGAAATCAGATATTATTTGCAAGCAGAATCCATCCATCTTGCCGTGTGGTGCGTCAGAGGGAGCGTCAGCAGGCCAGTATCGCTAAGAGGCAAGGTGCATTGTAGATGCGGCTGTATTTTCTAAATGCTACGCCACCCACCATACGCAGCGCAAGCCCGCTGGCCGTCCTCTGGCCCCAAACTCATACATAAAGCTACTAGTACGATGTAGCCCTTCCCGATGAATTCTCTGCTTTCCCCAAGTAGAGTTTCACCATAAGGAAGCAGGATTCGACAAAAACCTGGACCAATGAAGAGCTTTCCTGCGATACTGGCTCTCGCCTTGTGTCTCTGTGTCGATGGCTTCGGGCAAGCTGGAAATGAGAGCGAGAGGCCTACGTCGCTGATGCCTGACATCTCGATCCCGCCTGTTTTTCTTCAGCAATCTACGCCTGTCACACCTTGCTTGGCCGTTCACGATCCCAGTCCATGGACCGGCTTGCAGCAACTTGCTATTCGGGTTGAGGAGAAAGATCATGCCGAAGACGAAAATGTCATTGAAGAAAACAATGTGGTGAAAAGACGAGTAAACGAGTCGAAGCCAATCTACGGTATATTGACCGGCCCTCTCAGGAAAGCAACTTCAATGATCTATGGTATTTTGAACCCTGCAAAACCAACTTCTGTGTCCCCGACCAGACCCTCAGCAACCCAGCACGATAGCTTGGCGACGTACAGTTATGACGCATTGGGGGATGACGAGATACGTGTCATTGCATTGGATGAAAGAGTCAAATATTCCGATGAGCTTGTCATCGAACTACGAGTCCGTAAACGTACAGATAGCGCCCCCTACGAAGCCGTGTCGTACGTTTGGGGAGAAAACGGGCAGACTGGCGTGGTCAAAGTCCGGACTCCGCACGGGTTGAAGGCCTTCACAGTGAGGAGTAACATTATTACAATGTTGCGTCATCTCCGCGAGAGGCGATCTCTCCAGCCATTGTGGATAGACGCCATTTGTATAGATCAAAACTCTGACTCGGAAAAAGATGCGCAAGTCCAGGAGATGGGAGATGTGTATCAAAAAGCATCTCAGACACTGGTTTGGTTGGGAGACCATAAGGAACATCTCCTGTCGAACTTGGAGCGCGCTTGGCCTTACCGGCACCATGTCAACAGGCTGAAGAAGGATGTGGAACCGCTATTGAATAATGTCTATTTCACGCGCCGATGGATCATACAGGAGTTGTTCTTCTCCAAGAAAGTCCTCCTGCTGGACAATTACAGGACACTGAACTTCAAGGTTCTCGAAGATGCAAGCGAGTTCATCCTGAAACACGTACACCACTTGCACCATGTCGATGACGCCAAGGATCACATATATCTCAATGTCGATAATATCAAAGACCGGCGCTTGCTCCATGCTCTACATCTCATGCAAATCCTGCGAGAACTGCGATCCCAGTCTGCCCAGCACCATGACTTCATGCGTCTCCTCGTCAGCGCACACTTGAGCAGATGCGAGAAGGGACATGATCGCATTTACGCTCTTATAGCTTTAGAAAAGGGAGAGACGGTCAGGGCTGTCGACTATGAAACAGGGGTGGAAAAGCTGTTCAAAGAATTTGCGGAGGACGAGATGGGTAAAAGCTTGGAAACGCTATACTGCAGTGGTGCTTTCCCTGATACTTATGACAACACGTCTGCGGATACGGAAGCATCTCCTCTGCCATCATGGGTCCCAGACTGGCGTTCTGAACGCGCATGGATCCCGATCTCCCTCATGCACGGACAAAACGTGGGTGAGACCTCCTTCGGGCCAGCACTACGCATATTCCCCAAGCCTGAGCAAAAAACCGAGTTCAATGTGATGAATTCCACGCTTGTGGTCCGCGGAGCAATCATTGGAACAATTGAGCGTGCGCAGAGCGTTGACACAATCGGCGGTCTGCTCAAGTTTTACCAGAATCACAAGCACTCCGAGACTGACGAGGACATCACCCGGCTGCTAAGAACACTTACCCTTGACTCCGTCAAGGACGGCGAACTCGCAAAGTCGTGGCTCAAGCTCTATCGAAACAGTGATGGAACGCAATGTCCGCTTGCCAGCCACTCGGCCAACTGCACCCACCTCGACAACAAGCAGTTGTATGAGTGCAATGTTCTGCGAAGGATTGAGGATGTGATCACCGGGCGTTCTGCATTTGTCACAAGGGAAGGGCACTGGTCTGTGGGACCGCATCATCTGAAGGAGGACGACTTCATGGTTCGCCTCGATGGGTGCCGCTTTCCGTTCGTCATGCGACGACAGGTATGTTTACAGCACTTCCTTGCTTAGATGAAGTCGGATCTAATGGTACGATATAGGCGAATCGGTCCTGGAAGATTGTTGGTGATTGCTTCTTCATACCTGGAGCTAAGCAACAGCACGAATTGCCACACGAGTTTCACATCGTGTAGCTACTGTGCCGCGACTTACGCAGGTTTTGCTGGCGAGTTCATGTTCTCTTCCAACTTTTCGTACATGCATTTCACATACCACCAAGTGCGCACGCGATAGCTCACATGAACCTCAACGTAATGAAAGGGCGAGTTCCTGACCTTATAAGGACGGTTTTCGTCAACAAATGTGATTCCAACATACCGACATATGCAAGATACCTTCCTGTCCCAATAACGCGTGAAATGTGGGCCGATGACGTTGCAATCTACCTCGTTGGTTGCCTAACACGAAGGGGCTGACCTTGATTGAAGCAGTGGAAAATGGAACAAAGCGGTGGCCAAATCACGTACACACTCAAGTAGTAGGACATATGTCCAGGAAGGCCGCGATACTCCAGACGTGCAGTCAATACTCACCACGTCCCACAACCGTACGATTCCACCGCAGGCATTACCACCAGACAATCAAACGCGCACGCAATCCCAAGTAAACACACCTCGTCAACCACGCAGCCCAGCTGCAAGCAACTTGCTTCCAGTTTCTCCATTGTCCCCTTTCTTTCTCCCTCCACCCACACTTCCTTCACCGCCACTAGTCCCAATCGCAACACCCAACAATGGGTTCTCACTTCATCAAAACCACCGCCGACTCTTCCCCTTCATCCCCAGCGCAGCAAAAGCATGCATCCCACCGTGAATGGCGCAAAAACAGACACAGCGCGTACGGTGGCCCTCAGGGCGCCTATGTAGGAACGCAGCCGTATATCGCAGGCTATGGCGTGTATGATGATGGAAGCACGGGGAATCGGTATGATGTGTATGAGAGACATGGGAGTGATTGGAGGAAAGACAAGGAGCGGGAACGAGAGCGTGGGAGAGAGAAGGAGGTTCAGCGGTGAGTACGGGGTGGGTTGTTTGGCGCGCGAACGGAACGCAGTTACTTAGCGTATAGGGATACTGTTTCATTAAATGAGCACATACGACCATAGGACGTTGAAAACAAGGCTTCCCGTTCGCTCAGCCCTATTTAAGCAACGTACCGGCGGATTAGTAGTTAGGTGGGTGACCACTAGCGAATACCCGCTGTTGTATGTATTTTGCTCCTTTTTGTTGCCCGCGTCTTGTTCAGATCCCTGCACTATTGTTCCATACGCATGGCATGTTGGGTCCACAGTGGGAGCTGGCTTCAAGACACCCTTTGCTTGCGATCGAAATGGCATCTAGAAGATACGACCTGCGGGTTCTAGGAACATGTTGACTTCTTATCACCACGGTAAGCGGCACGCTATACGTGCCGTTTGGGTTGCGATATGCATCACAAATTCTTAGTATTCGGCGCTGCTGCCACGTTAACGTCGCTTATCATTCTCTTGAGTGTCCGCAGTTCGACCAATCGGTCTCCACTCATCGATGTCCTGATCCGCGCACTGAAAGAGCTTCTTGAGGTACCCGAGCTTTTTCGTCGTCTTCTTTGTCGTCTTCTTTGTTGCCTTCTTCGTTAGACTCATAGAAAGCGTTGTGAACATGGTAGTTCCTAATGCTCCTAAAAGCGTTCGCGCCCAATAGATACGTAGACTTGGACTCGTTACCGGTCTGTAGCTTGCATCTTCCGCAAATCTTCCAAACAGGCCACTGGTCACCGACCTTAGAGCTCCAAGGGGTCCATCATCAGGACTATCAATGCGATTACCTTCTGTGCTGGGACTCTAGGTGTACTGAGCGAGTTGCATACTGGACGATCGATATCCTGTAGTAATCGGCCAATCTCAGCTCCTCAAACAAACACTCGGATGAAGAGACCGGAAGGCGATGGTCTTATCTTGTTGCCGTGTTGAGTTTTGATTCCACTATGTGTGCGCTGAGCATGGTGTGCCTGCAGTACCAACGTTAGCGCCATGGTCCTGGATACCACTTTTGAGGCTGGCCGATTCACATGCAGTGGTCAGATCGCACACGCCTGTGTCTTTTACTGCTGTCCAAGAGGTGATTCCGCCAGGATTGCGCAGCGCAATGTTGTTTGACGGTTTAGAAGGCCTCGGGGATCCACCGGCATCGCTATTGCTGCTTCTACCAGGATCGGTGTATGCTGGCTTGAACGATGACACGCATCCTGGTCCCATCCATAACCCGAAAGCTTGACTTTGATGGCTGTTGCGCCTGTTGCCGAAGGACGTCGTTGTTGGCTTTTTGGCTCGAATTGCCCATCTCTGGCACGGTCATTGTCTATTTCCGATCCGCTCGTGTCCCATCCGCATGATCGAGCGACGCCTGTGCCAACGCGGCTGAAGGGTTCCAATCTTGATCGCATGTTGACTTCCAAAACCAAAGGCTGTTGCGGTGCTGATATCACTCCTGGAGCTAGATCTGCTGAAGAGACCGGTTCCACTACTTGTAGCTCGATCGAAGAGCCCAGAGGTTCTTGTTGTGCCACCAACACCGATGTTACCCTCTCTAGGACCAAAGCCGACATCGTTCTTACCCTTTGAGGGTTCTTTGGCTTGGCTGTTGCGGCGTGGAGATAATTCCTTAGTCCAGTTGACTGTGTCGCAGTGTCGATTCGCCGACACAGTACGGCGTGTCATTCCTCTCTGGTGTCTTCGGTCCACCGATACTTTAGTAATGATATGTGTCGACCGCGAGGGATGTGTTGATGCAATTGGCGAGCTGTTTGTAGCGCTTGGTACCGGATGATCGATTGTGAAGTAGCCAGGTGCTGACTTGAAGTATGATGCGAATCAACTTGACCACTTATGCTTCGGCTTGTGGAGGCTTGTAAGACAGCGACGTGTACCTTTGGCTTTATAAGTCGTGAGGACCACGTGTGCATGCTCCTGATGATGGCATGCAATAAAACAATTCCCAATGTCAAGTTTACTAGTGTAGACTAGGTACAAACCATGCCCTGCTGAGTAGTAGTGTTATAATAAATATGGACGAGCCGCTCTAAATTGTATTGGAGATGCAAAGCATCCAGACTCGTCCTGATGTGTAACCGCAAGCCAAGCCTTGACAAGAGGCCAGTGCTGCATTGAGGCCAAAGGCGCATGCTTTGCATCTGATGAACTGATGCTAAACCTAAAAATAAAGCTGAAAGGGCTGCACCGTGAGAATGAAGATACTGCATCCCAGTCAATCTTGACGCCCACGCGTCTCGCTGAAGGGGATCGAGGCAGACAGCGCACCGCACGCTCCTAAAGGATTGGTCTCACGATCCTTTCGTACCTTGTCATCATTCAAGCGTTTCAAAGCAGGCCGTCTGGCTCACTATGATGCATGAGGTAGGTGAGATTGAGCACGACTGACCGAGTATCATTCAAGACATCTCATTCAACGAAGAACGACACCCACATCCTCGAGTACCCGGCTAACCACTTACTTCAATCTGCTTACTGCATGCAGTCTCTGGACTCGGAGATAGTAAGTCAGGTCTTGTTTGAAATCTCCGCAAGACGGTCTTGCCATGGTACATACTCACTTCGGCGGCTGGGGCCGCTTCTTGCGCCCTGTACTTGTGCTTTCAGGACATGCTAACTAAGTGGTTGTTTCAGTGTCTTCCAACTTCGTGAGTACGCTGTCCGTCGATTCGGCGACATATTCTCGAGGAATTGTGTGCTCATCTGAGCGAAGGCACATGCCCAGCTAGGGCATACTCTCCGCTATATGTTTGGTTGTTGCCTGCTATCGGTTCTTGCCGAAATATGCGGATAACTTTACTTTTGGTACTATTAACAAAAATAGTTAGTGGATTGGGTATCTAGGTACTCTGATTAGTTATAGTCTCCTTATGTATATAAAAGAGGGGGATCTTGTCCCTATATACACAAGTCTAAGATCTTATCTGTGGTAGATGATAGGGCCAACCCCTTATCTCCCGCCTCTTTACCACAGTACTAGTCTATACCTAGGATAGCTACAGATACTTATTAAGGCTTTAGAATTATTATGTATATTATATGTATTATTATAGAATTTGCCTAGGCTCTAGACCCTGCCCCTTTACCTACTACAGGTAGTCTGACACCTTTACCTAGCCTATCTTATGCAGGAAGTCTTCTGGAAGCAGGGCTTCCTGCAGTGTGTACTAGAGCTGAGGTGGTCCGCACATTTCGGCAACCATAATACCGCAAGGCCTTTAAGATAGCAATTTTTCATGGATTTTAAGAAGAACAAGTTCAATATGTCCACTGCCCTAGTGCGATGAGCGTAGTTTGCTTTGATGCCTTGTCCCAGTGTTACGTTTCTTGTTGCTAGAACTTGCGCCGTTCGGTCATGACCGATTGTAATCATCTCCTCGTATCTCTTCTCTTTTCCTATCGCCCTCGCGAACGAGCTTTTCTTAGCTCTGGCGCATTTCTAGCAATTTCGCGATGGTTTGTAGGGTGATGAAAAACGTTCCTAACATGACGACTGGCCCTTTGTAGCTGCACTGTGTGAAGGAATTCAAGAGCAAATAGCCTTTTCTCGTCTAGGATAATGACTAGCAAAATTATCGCCGTGTTCCTCAAAGGGACCATTTCAAAGCAGAGGCTTTCAATTCGATGCTTACGTCTGGTTATACAGAAGTAACAGCCTTGGAGGCATATCGTAGGGCAGCAATGTGGACACCAGCCACTCAAAGCGCTACCTGCTTGTGAAAGCCGCACCATATTTTGGTGGGCTTGGTTTGCATGCGCTGTCTTATCTCTGACATTCTATGCTATCGGCTCCAGGCACTCAACTAACGGAAAAGGAACCGCCAAAGACCCTGACTTCTGGTTCCTCGCTCAAAGTAGTACAATGCAAGTCTTGGGAATTATCGTTACGGCGTTTCTAGAATGGAGAGATGGCAGTCTGCCAAAACATCGATGGATGGTCCCAGCTACGGTTGCGGACTGTCCATCAATTCTCGCAGTCCCTCTCTATCTAGTCATACCGGCGGTATATAGTCCGCTATTCAGTTTCATTGCAGGGGCTATCCAAACCTTGATGGTAGTGCACCGTTTTGTATCATAATACTTATAGATCAGGCAGATGTATCTTCAAAATAGACGAACAGAGGATTGCGGGACACAACACAAGGGTTCTGTGAATCTCCTTCCTAATTCTCATTCATTGTCTTTTTACGTAACAATCAACGAACTCTACACATGCCAGATACTCAATTGAACTTTCTCTTAGAATTGCGGTTAGCCCGGCGCAGTGCAAAGCTTTGTGTAAGGGCCACAGTAAGCAAACAAGCGGCACAGCAAGCTCTAAGCTTTGACTAGCATAAATCCTACGATGGAGCTCACCGTTCAACAATGGAGCTGTAGTTAGGCGTGATATGTAATTTGCAAGCAAAGGAGCTCAACTGTGGCCATTGAACGACCGGCTACATGCAGATGGCTCAGCAAGCCTCTCGACCAGCGAAATCCTTGCGATAAGGCACCTTCATTTGGATTTGCAACTACAATGTGTCAGCGTGAGAGTGAAGATATCTTCACAGTCTTGGTCCTTGGCCTCGACCAAAGATGTAGATTCATAACAAGAAAATGACAAGAGGACGTCGGAAACTCTAGGAGCCATGTTGATTACGCGGCGCGCTTCACCTCAGCTAGACCTCATATCACCGTGTTGAAAAATTGGAGCTAGAGGCACCTGTAGACACTCTCGAATACAGATTTTGTAGGACTTATATTTTTTATTTTCCAAAAGTTAGCACATACGACCACAGGACGTTGAAAACAAGGCTTCCCGTTCGCTCAGCCCTATTTAAGCAACGTACCGGTGGATTAGTAGTTAGGTGGGTGACCACTAGCGAATACCCACTGTTGTATGTTTTTTTCGTTTGTTTTTGATGTTATCTCAGGCCTTGCAAAGGTTCTCTAACCTTGCATTCCGATTGCATTCCGCAAGTAAGTGGTCACGCATGTGCTGATGGTGGGAGCTCGAGACATCGTGTCCCACGTGAGCCGTAGATTATGCCAGGTTCGTCGAGACCTGCGGCCTGCCAGCTGATAGGCTTGTGTTTACTATCTCTGTAATTAGGGGCAGTCTTTTTTTTATACTATCTAACAACCTATAGCTTCTTCCTTATTATAGAAGTATAATAGCTAGTTATATAGCTTGACTAGATAAATAAAGGCTCTTATTATCCTCTTACTATAAAATCTTTCTTTTTTATCTTATACCTCTAAAACTTTATCTAAGGTGCTGCTCCTACACCTTTATAATAAGATGTTACTACACTAGAAGGCTTCTAAATCGGAAAAAGAAACGAATGTAATAACGTAAAAGACTGGGTATAATTAATTGAAGGAGTAACCAGATCAAGGAAAAGACTGACGCTGGATGGAACGATGAAAGCTGTTCTAGTTTCTACTCTTCGAAGACGTAAGCGCGCTCAACTTGTAACTGAACTTTGGTGTCCACACTATGAGGCTCAGCATCCTCCGCAACGGCACTGTAGTCTGAACCCCACACTACGTGCCCCTTCAACGATCCGTGGTGATTGCAGTTTCAATTCCCCTTATTCCATTCGGCTCATCCCACTTATTTATGCCCAAATTATGGTGCGTACCGAAGGACCGTTAACCGACTGTGCCGCGGACGTCACCTTCAAAGCCCATAGCTTGACCTCGCAAACACTTTTCATCGCGCGAGCTTTAGTGGGGCATCGGAGTCCGATGGTGAAAAAGCTACAAATCCCATAGGACATTTGGGTCCTGTACGGACGTCACAATAGGCCCCCAAGATAGGTGCGCTTCCGGCGCGGTGCGCGCACGGACATCATTCTGGTTCGGAACGACTCCATGCCATACATCTCTTTACCAGCGACACATAAGCCCACTTCTGTTGCACCTGTTCCTTCAAACAACAAATCGCATTTAACATGACTCTTGCTAACTTTGCAAGATTATCGCAAGAACTGCGAGATCAGATATGGTCCGAGGCTGCGGCTGTTCAATGTCAAAGGGTTTGTGGCAACTTCTTTGGGCACACTAGTCGTTGTTCTCTACATCAAAACATTTGTTAATTGTTACATAGTCACTAGAGTCTTTCTTCGCGCACCTTTGCTTTTCTAATCTCACTACCACAGCATTATAGATAGCCAACCTGAACCATGCACAACTGCTCATTTTGAGCGCCAGCGCCAAGTGTTGGTAGGCTACGATAACCTACCAGATTCCACAGAGAGACAACATCTTAGACTTTATGTCTACACTTTAGGCCAGTTAGATGAGTTGCGCCTCAGCAAAAACAAGTTCTAGACACTAGTTAACTGTCTTCCTATAGCCACGGTCTGTAGTAAAGCGCGCGCAATTGCGATTAGGTTTCTTTGCGCGCGAATAAAATCTATAGATATATTCTATATTAAAGATTAGCTCTGCGACAGAAGATTAATTCTAGAGCCTGTGTTTATAAATATAACATTAGTTATAGTTATAACTGCAAGATTTCACCTACAAGATAGTCTAGAGGGATTTAACTCTCTAGACTAAGTTGTAAACGTTGTTGCTTGTGTGTTTGGCAGCGGTGTTTAGAAGATTATCTAGAGCGCTTGGTGTTATACTGGGTTTGCAATGAGTGACATTTATTAGCCTCACACCCCACACCTAGACAATGCGGACGAGGAGTAAGAATGTACCTCTCAAGGATATTTGAAGCTGCTGACCCTCCCATAGTGGATTCAGTATGATTCACATATCAGGTCATGGCGAGATCACGCATTTCCTGTCACAGGATCACGTTCTGCATGTTAAAACAGAGCTCTACAAGACAAGTATTCTAGATAGAGATGCCTAGTAGGATAGAAGAGGGATATATTAGCATACTCTTAAGATCTCTAAGCTTATAAATGCCGCAGCCAAATGTTTGCCGCAGCTACAACATGTTGAGCTCAGGTTACGTACCTCTTCTTGGGGCGAACAACGTGAGACACACCTCGAAACAACATATAAGGATAATTTGATTTGTATTGGCAGCAATAATCTGAACTCTGCCCCCTCCCATCGATTTTCTCGTATGTACTAGGGCACATCAGCGTCAACCTCCTTCCTACCATGTAGTAGTGAATTCTACCGACTAGCTCCAATACATTTGGTTACATTGTTACAATGCCCCTACGGGACATGCAGAAAGTCTACTTGAATATTGCTTCTGCACTCGACTAGCATTGGCGCTGTTCTCGAAAAGGTGGGGAAGCTGTACCTGGAAAGCACGCGAGGAGGAACGATTAACTGCTTTCATCAGATCATAGCTACACAGATACACACTGATACTAAGCCCGTGACCGCCTGGTAAAGGAAGCTGCTTCACATCCGTATCCCTGCTCGAGATTCTCCACCTCAGGGTTCCAAGTCTGGATTGCGCTCTTCACCCGGCACGCGCCTCTAAGTACCAAGGTACAGATACATGTCCCGACTCGACGAGAAGACTGTTTGGCGCCATTCAAGGCCGTCTATACGTCCTGATCAATAACACGGGTGTCGCGGAGCCGTGGCGGCCCATTGGCGAACCAAATACCGCAGACTACATCAAGACACTGAATGTATCTCTCAAGGGGCCGTATCCATTGCAAAACGCGTTCCTCCCGCTTCTGTGCTCGACCGCAGAGAAGACCAGGGCGTATGTCAACATAGTCAATGTCGTGGCAATGCACCCGGGAGGTGTGGAAACGAGTTTATCGGACGGGCATGCAGATGTGAAGAAGTGTACGTCTCTCACTCTCCTGTCTTCCTGCCTTCCTTACCAGGCCTACATGCAAATCACACTAACGCCACTCCAGACCTTCTCGATACAGCCGAGCTTTGCGGGGGCTTCACAACGTGGTTGACAGCCCAGGATAGGAATTGGCTGAATGGAAGGTAGTTCTCCTGGACATATCATATCATGCATCCCCACTTTTTATTCTCTTCGTCGGATTTTGAGTTGCACGTTACTGAAATTGTGCTAGATACACCAGCGTCAACTGGTACGTTGATGTTCTGGAGGGGATGAGAGAGGAGATTGTAAAGCGGGACAAGTTGAAGGTGAAGCTGACTATCTGAGCATGGGTAGACGGAATAGTATGGGTATGGGTGTGCTTTTTGGAGCATGGATAGACGAGAGACTTTAGTTTGCAATCTCGGACAGTCATCAAGGTTCGATGGTGGCAGTTAATGTCCTGCAACAACAGATTACGTTTCTCGCAACACACCCTAGCGACTTCTAGGGTTCGGTCAGGCCCGAAAATACGATCACGCTTAAATACGGTGTACGCGACAAATTTCCTCCGCGACTTCACGCAATTGTGATCTAGCATACTTCCCACGCGTCCTAAAGAACTTCAGAGTGACCAAGCTAAACAATTTGAAATGCTGCATTAGTCTTGATATGCTTCTTGCCTAACGAACCTTCTCGACGTTGCATCGTGCACACATGCTGGCTGATGAACGTTGTGTGCGTGTCTGAGCCTTGATAGTATTGGTCTAGTCCCGCATTTGACTACAGAATGTCCAAAGTTGCAATCATGCAAAACATACCTCCACCGACGGCCGAAATGATAGCACATCTCGTCAGCATGCATTCCTCACTCACACCAGCCTAGTAGAATGGAGGAATAGACATTCAACAGCAGGTACTTACTAGTTGGGCATGCACATCGTTTTGACATGTCCTACTTTTGCTGCAATAAGTGACGAGTAGCCTCGTCGGCCTGCTTGTATTACTGATCCAGTACGTTCAAGACCTCACCCTGCGCATTGGCACGAGTGTAGACGGACGGCATGCGATGGTCATGGATGTGCGAAGTTGAGAGCTGAAGCCCGATTGGTGGAGAAGTCCGAAGGGCGACTCAATTGGGCCAATTATGGAAGCTACGGCGTGACAACAAGTCCCTCGTTCCATATCGCGCTCCAACCCCTTATATCTAGTAGCAGCCATGTGCGAGGCATGATATAACTGGTACCCACTCGAGTAGTCCGCTCGCCGGTGTAAGCAGAGACCATCCACACCCAGGTGCGGCCGTTCATATCGAATTCATCTTCTGCTGGTGCATGCTCATCGTCCAACGTATCTAAACTCTGCCTGTCAATCATGACGCATCCAAACATCCTTAGGCCTCCGTCGCTATTTGGGAATTCCGACTTTGTCCACGCAATGAATTGTCTTAGCGCCCAAATCAGCATGGGGGGAGCGATGAGAATATGGGTAGGCTCACTCTTTGACGAAGGCCGGCTTCGCTCCATCCCACGCGGGGTTTTCTTGAACCGCCCAGTCGATACGGGGATACAAGTCCTCCGCATCGTGATTTTTGAGGTTGAGCTGTGACTGAACCCGCAACCTGCTCATCATTCGCTCCCAGGCTGCATCGTCGCCGTAAGTGCAACGATAGACGACAAAGCCCCACTTCTTATCCGGGTTCGTGCGAAGATATTCCTTAACGTCCTCGAAATGTGGAGACGACATCTGTAAGGCTGAAATCGTAAAATCGTGTTGAGTGCGCGCGCACCGAGGAAAGAATTCGATTTGAAATGGTCTTTATAGAAGTTGGTATGTGCGACTGATCAGTACATTAATCGTGGCGCAGTTCACGATGCGGAGTTCGCGCTACTGTTGGGTGCCAAGCACGATCTGACACTCGCTCGGTCTTTGCAATTATTGTACTTACTGTGCACGATCCTTGCGACTCCAGAATCGACCAAGCGGATCTGCTTGAGTATCCATCCGTATCCCGCATAGGAATCCAGCTACGCTTGCATCTTACAGTACTGAATCGCTCTCTCGAAGAATGTCTTTTTTTTTGACTTCGTCAACGCTGAAGTCCCGTGTAAGCCTAATCCGCTCAGAAGGTCACTAAGACGAAGAAACCCGAGATGAATCCGGCGTAGATACCAAGAAAGGCCTCGAGAGCGGTCGTAAGAGTGGACATTGGTCATAATACGTAACGGACAGTGTGTAGGTGGAGTATAGGGCTAACAGACTATATAAGCACGAGGCGTCTCGTACTACACGATGACTGTGCTGGCTATAAATGATGTCTGCTAATGAGAGGGTGAGCTCCGAATGCCGGAGACAGCCACCTCACTTTCCACCATGAGTTGAAGATACTTTTAAAGCCGTAGAAATGGAGCATCATTGCAAATTATCAAGCGATCTCATCTCAGCCTCCAACTCCTCTCTGGAATCAGTCTTTAACACATTCTTTATACTTGTTGATCTCTTATCACTAAGCCTTGCGAAGCTATGCGTTCTATTTTGCCGTGTTTCACCCTTCTCTTGAGCAGTTGCTCTGCACTGGCGCTGGTCGTCGACGGAAAAAGGTGCGTCCGCTTTCGCATTGCTTGCAGCAACCATCTCACATAACGCAGAGGTCCTAGTGAACAGTCAACCAATGTTGAAAATGGACTAGGCACAGTTGTGTCTGCCTCATCGGACACCCATGATGCAGGATGGAGCAGAGCTCCTCCAAAGCCGGCACCAGGGAAGCCTGGACCAGCACCAGGAAAACCTGCACCTCCACCAGGAAAACCTTCACCAAGCCCAACTCCGCCGCCCAAAAACGATCATCTTACACTCGAAGATAACTACAAAGTCCCCTATCCCATCCAGGCGGTAGACACATGCATTAACCTCAACGTCTGTGCAGAACAAGCGGAAACGCCAGATGAGATTGTGGCTCGCAATGCTCAGCGAATGGGGGTAGCTGCTCGCGATGCTCGACGAGATGTTGTTCACCTGGAGAAGCGCAGGGAGGACATCAAAGCTTTCGGTGGACAACTTACTATGAAGTCTGCCACTTACTATCTGCCTTACGAGATGTACGCCCAACCCAGAACTAATAACCCTAAGGCAGTTTTTACGTTCTCCAGTACCGACGTCAAGACTCACGACTTTGTCAACAAGAACGCTGCACCTATCTCTACCGTTGATCTGGTTACAGAACATATCATCGAGGTAAGCCATGAAGTCTGAATATATCTCCTGATATGGGACTAAAAACTGCAGCTTCAAACCATGGCTTTGTTTGTAGATCATATATCTAAAGGGGACGCGACTCTGAAGGCCAATCTGATTGCTAACTGGAAGGCGTCTGTACCTGCTGCAAAAGCCAAAGCAGTCAATGTACCCTGGGCGGCCCAGCTTAAATCGGCAATGGAGTTCAATGACTTACTCTTCCACGCGCTAGGCTCTAAGATCAATTCAGGTGTCAACGCACTCTGCGACAAGGGAGTCAACGGCTTTAAAGCTGATGTGTGGGTGAGGGAAGAGCCTGTGGAAAAGACAAAATACTCCAATCTCGTAAAAGCTGTACTTGCTGGCAAGACCGAATAAGCTTCATACCACTCATCGAAACGTATGTTCTATGAAAAGCAAATGGGTTCTGTATGCAGAGCAACTGATGTTTCACAGGTCCTGGGCATGTTTGATTATCTGAACGACAAGGCCGTTGTCGACAGAATGCAAAAGATCGTTGATGAAGCTACTTTGATCTTCAAAGACTTCAAGACCTTGACTGGAAAAGACATTCTTGACCAGGGAAAAAAAGCCGTAAAACTGGATGAACTCTTTCAAGCGTTCATAAAGCAGCATTTCAAGTCTGTTGAAGCCCATGGGAAGCAGTGGCTGTCTTCAGCCATTACAATCGCCGAGACAGCATACACAGCCGAGATCAAGAAATTGAAAGCCGATGCAACCAAGCTAAGCCAGCAGGAGAGCCAGAAAGACCTTACCAAGCGCAAGGCCTACATCAAGAAAGTCAAGGATGATCGCCAGAAGCTCGAGACTGCCGCTCAACCACTGAGAAACAAACTCGAAACAATCAAGAAGTCACTGAAGGCCATGGAAACTCAGATCGAGACTATCGAGAAGAACGTCGCGGCAGCCACCACTGTTAAGGCAAAATCCACCATCCGTGAAAATGCGAAGTGGGACACAACCAAAAAGGAACTTTTGGAGACGAGAAAGGAATTGATTGACCAGCAAGAGTTGGTGAACGTCCAGCAGCGGAAGATTGATCTTCTATTTGGAGGCAGAGTTGCGCAAATTGCGCGAAACTTGGAGGCAGATCTGAAGGTGATGAAGGACCGAGAAGCGAAGCTAGCTTCGATCATCAAGATGCCAACGCTTCGCTAGATGTGTGATGATCGCAGTGAGTCACTGGAAGGCGAGCGCTGCTTAGCCCAGAACCTCAGACTTCAGGTATGAGGCTTCAACTTACTTTGCGATTGCAGTCGTGGTTGTTGCATGGGAGATAATTCAAAAAGAAGTCTTACCAACTTAACACTGTCAAACTATTATTTGTTATCAGTTTCTTCTAAGACAACAGATTGCCTAGTTTCTAGCTTCTGCCGATTATAATGGGAGGTCATGAGTCCTGCTGTGAAGCCATCTCAGAGTAAGTCTTATTGTCCTGGGGTGCACCTCTAACATCGCAACGTTGGGACCTTGCTTTATGCTGTAAGAAGTATTCTACGACTACTGATATTTCAATGCATAGCTGAGAAAGTCGAGCGATCTTAAGAAGACTACCAGGCTTCTCTTACCAACACCTTAGCGCAGTAATAGCACTTGAAGCCAGAGCACATCCTCAAAACCACTCTACCTGCATGGACGTACAGTATAGTGGCCTATGTAAGAGGCTCCAAAGTTTGGGTCACCAAAATAATGGCCTCATTTCTGAAAGAGAGAGGAAGAAGCTGTTCTTGTAGCAACGATGAAGGGTGCATTCTTCGGAGTATGCAATATTAAAGGATACGAAGTATGCTTGTTTGGAACTTCTACAAAAATGGATGAAGAGTCCGAGACCACGCAGTAATCCTCGGGCTAGCGACACGCTGGGTGAATAAATCGTGACTCAAGACATCACACGGCGAGAGAGCCTTGAGAAGCATTTGCAGCGGAGTGTGTATTGAGATCAAGGATGGTAGATAAAGATCGAATAAGCCGTCAATGCAGAGATGGAACAAAACCCTTGAGATGAGGGTTAAGGCTATCTGAATTTTTAGGGAGGGGCAGGCGCTTGACAAGCCTTAGCAAACCACCAATCTCGTCGCACTGCAGGGGTCATTGGATTGAGATTTGCGTACGTTGCCTCATTTCTTGCTTCGCATGTGCCACAGTGGGGGCCAAAGTAGAGGCGAGGGGTCGGACCATCAGAGAAGGACAAATGGTCCTGACTGAGGCTAGGACATCACACAGCTTGGGTGGACCACAAACACGGATAGGCCTTCACGCTTGAGATGTCAAAAAATTGGCAGGTCTTTGGCCACTTTTTGGGCTCAACACATGTCAGAATAGCTGACTAAGCCGGTATCTCAATTGGGGCAAAAGTCGAGGCGCAGCCTCAATTGCTGCTTCCCCAACTGCGGGAGAAGAAATAGGGACAGCCCCGACACAGACATTCAACACAAATCACCATACTAACGCTAAAAAAGCCTCGCACATAGCATTTTTGCTCGTCTGAACGATAGTGACTCTCCGAACTTGATCGCCGCACCTGAAGTCTATCCAGGCTATGTTAAAGATCTATCCTTCTCGTACAAAGCATCCAGCTCCTTCTCATACATCCTGGTAGTCCCTGTTCTCTGCACAGATCCTTTTGCAGTCCTTGGAAATGGCAGTTTGGCAAGCACAATCATATGCTTCGCAACTCGTGCATACACCGGAGCGTCTTGATTGACCTTCTCAACAGTTTCCCACGCATCTTCAAAATTTGAACCATTGTTCAGTCGTATGACTAGCGAAGCCCTCGGACGCCGTGTACCCAGAATTATTGCTTCCACAATACCAGGATACTCTGCAATCCGCCGCTCGGCAACACTGGGGTAGAAGTTCTCACCACCCAAAAACGTCAACATATCATCTGCGCGGCCGGCGTATTTCCACTTGTTGTAATCATGTGGATGGCGAACAAACATATCTCCAAGCGAGATCTCATTTGCCTTTGTGAATATTTTGAAGATAGGCTGGACCCAGGCGTTCTCTTCTTGGTTCTTCCTCATCTTTGCTTCGTACAACATGCCCTCCTCCTCGCATTCGGAGACTGCATCGAAGCGAATATTGAGCGCGGGATGGAACGTGAAGTATTGAAACTCATTCTGCACAGTTTTTGCACCGCTCGAGTCAGACTTTCGAATTGTGTTAAAGATGCCCGCTTCTGTGGAAGCCAGGAAATTGTGGACCTGCAGTTTCGCTGCTAGCACATTTCCACTGGCATCGGACACAGTTCCGCCACTCCACATAATCATTGGAACCTTCTTCCTAAGCCTTTCAACCATTGAAGGGGTTGCGCTTATATATTCTGCGTGAGGAGGCGGGACAGCTAGGCTGTGAACATTGTCTTCACTATTGACAGTTTCTAGGGCCTCGACGGCCGCCTCCACGGCCTCGTTTGGCGTGGCTCGAAAGGGCGGGTGGACCATGGTAATACCCAAACATAATGGGAAGATTGTTGCGGTAATTACACCAGAAGCGTGCATTCTTGGAAACAAGGTCATTACCCTTTTTTGTGAGGCAAACATGTTTCCACCTGTGAGCTCGTATCCGGCTGGGGCGGGCAGACGGTGACCTTTTGCAACGGAATCCGCCCATTCGTGAGTCCAAATAACAGGTTTAGGGAAACCCGATGTGCCGGATGTGTGTAGACAGACTAACGGCTCGTTTCTGTTGGCTTCGAATGTTTTCTCATATGGGTACGGCTCTGGCTTTGAGGTCAGAAGATTCTCCGGATTTGGGATTTTGTGACTCTGCATCGAACGCCTAGCCACAATCTCAGACGCTATTGGATCTGCTTGTGAAGGTAATAACATCACCGAACCACCTGCAATGGAGATAAGTGCGTTTGTGGCTTCTACGCCATAGCGAGGGGTTGGAAAGAGCATCTGTATGCGTTAGAGATCGACGGAAGGTCAAATCAGGGAATATGAGATTACTTTGTATCCAACCATTACACTGCTCAAGACCAGAATCCCATAGCGGACATCGTTGGGGCCCATGTACACCAATGTTTCACTTCCGTCATCCTTTGCTGGTTTGCCGACCTTCTGATCAATCCACCATGCCATCTCATGTACTGCGCATGCCATTTCCTTGAAGGTTATTTTACGATAGCCATCTGCGATGTTATTCGTTTGAGGATATTCAGCATATGTAATGCCCGGAAACTGAGCAGCTAGCTTGAAAAGAATGTTTGGAAGCAGCTCATTGTTGAATTCCGGCCATTCATCGGGACGGGCCTCCATCTTGAAGCTTACAATAGAAGATCGAAGATCAGAATGTGTACATAGCAGGAACGCCCTGATATGGTCTTATATACCAATTTTTTCTGATGTGAGATGATCTGCAAAGGTTCTTAGTGCTGACCTACACTAAACTCATTCCATATGTATTGTCGTGCCAAGACGAGAGCCAGGTACATTTTGACCTTAGTAATAAGGCTGGCTTTATCTGGTTGGCCATTAGTCTGATCGTGGAAAAGTGTAAAGTTCAGGGCAAAGAGAAGCAAAAGAAGACACGGGTAGTATTGACACAAGAATAAATCGTGAGATTAGACCGTGCATCACAACCCAGTGATCCTTCCGTCACATTTGTGTTGTAATAAGCTCTTAGGCAGCGGACCTCTGAACATGTGCTCGCGGATCATAGTATTGATGACGTCATGTGATATGTTGTTCTATGCTCTCTCTTTTGAGTATCTTCAACAACAACTGATATCGGATAGCAACAGTGTTCTCGCATGTTATCACGTGTGTAGTGATCCTTCACTTATGCTCGTTCCCTATGCGCTTCATAACCCATTCAAGTATCATCACAGTGGGTGGTAGACCATCCGGTGTAAAATGTTCCCCGCGCCTCAAAGCGTTCTTTTCACTCTTGCTATACGCTGAGACTTATCACTGAAAGTGATATCAAGTGGACTCGAGAGTGGCTTCTCATGCAGGGTGAGTAGTCGACAATATTAATGTGCTCCTTCTGCAATGCAAACACCAATTCTTGCCTCAGAAACCCCGACTAGCTTTCAAAAGGAATCCTTGGGAACTTGATCAAGCTTTTGGCTAATAGATTGAACGGTCTCTTGAGCGAAGAGTTCCTTTGTCGAACGTGATTCTCTGTTTTGTCAACCAACAGAACGGCACGAATCGAAATACGGTTCACCAACCCTGATCACGCTCAACAATAGTTTTCCTCATGCGAAAGCCCAATATATGAAACATCATTCGTGTTAACAATAGTTGATTTTGACGAACCATTCCTTACGTGGAGAGATTTTCAGCGCAAGAATTCGAAATGTCAATATATATTAATTCTCTACACCTTGTTCACTTCCAACATATCATACCAATTGTCCTCTGTCACCTTGCACATCTGCATGGCCCTGAATGCGAAGAAATCTTTCACTCATGATATCGACTCTCTCGAGTCTGCTAATAGAGCCAAAATGTTTCACTTCCGCTGGCTCAAGCGCTCCACCTCCAAACCCTTCTACTACACACTTATGAATCCCGAAGAGCGGGTTCTGTGGGAAATTATTGTACGCATTTTCATATCTCCAGAAGGACCGCAGAGATTTATTGCTAACGCTTCCCAGGGCCAAGAGAAAACTAAAAGCTACTTCACCTCGAGCGGGAAGATCAAGACGCGCAAACTCAGCAAAGAAGAACGCGCGCGCAATCAAAAAGTTTTCTTCGACACGAGATGTGGGAAGGAGATCGTAGGAGATGACTGGATGCGAATGGAATTGCCTCGTTCTGGGGCTAGTGCCAAAGCGAAAGGGAGTACTAATGCAAGTGAGACTTTGGTGGGTGATGGCAGCGAAAGGCCGGGGAGATCTGCGGGGGAGTGAGCGAGGGAGTAGGATCGTGTACGTGGAACTTGTAGCCATCATGGTAAACTATGCAGGTAAGGAAGCTAGAGCGGGTGTAGCTGAGTTGTACGAGGGGGCTGAAGACAGAGCGGTACAGTTTGCCTTAGGCGTCCATAACACGTGGGGGAATTTTCGGTATGTGGGCACCCACTGTTGTCACAGCGCTCAAGAGCCGGCATTGCCACGGACCTCAGTAAGGGTCAAGTTCGTGGTCATGAGCCGTTAGAGAAATGGAACCGATTTTGTTCCTGACTATCTGTTTAGAAGAGTAAATAAGTTGAAAAGCAGATAAATGCATACTACCAACGGTAGGGGTATCGATGACCAGACCTTGACACCAAACGCCATCCCTTGCATAGAAGCCCGTCGTCCGTTAAGCCTTTAATACCGAACACCCGCCAGTGGAGACGTAGGCCTCATGTGCAAGAGCCGAGATCAATGCCTATGATGCAGGTCCTTAGACTGCCTATCGAGCCTTCTGTTCACACTTCCAAGGGGTGAGTTGGTGAGGTGAGTGAAACTGGAAAGAGCAGTCATGCCTTACCGCCAGACTGGACCTGCCATAGCAGAACCCGCGCGAGCAAAAACAAACAAACGCCGAAAATCAGTGCAATTTACAAAACTACTTGAATGCTTTAGAGGTTCCTGTGAAGGTCCCTCGAATTCCTGTCCAGCTTCCTGTGAATTGCGCCCATGACTACCTTAAGTATGCCTGTTGCTGTGAGTTCTGAATCGTCGTCACCTGTGAAGGGAACTGTGTCCACGATATCCCGAAGCTCATCATCGCCCGAAGCTTCACGCAATCCATCATCGAGCTGTTTTAAAGCCTCTCGCGCGCCAGCCTCTTTTCCGACCTGGAAAAACTGGATGCCAACTTGCCAGGCTGGTGCGTCGAGCTTATCGAGCTTTTTTGCGCATGCGATGATGGGTGCTTCAACGTCGTCTGATGGCTCACCATCCGTGATGACGATAATGTTGATAGGCTTGATGTTCTCTGGGTTCCTTTCAAACTGTTGCAGGTACGGTTTGAGGATCTTTTGAAGACGCTGGCCAGTGGGTGTTGCGCCGCCTGGACGTACGGTCTGGAATATCTCAATAACCGTGCCCGCTGTAGTGACATTCTTGTAGAGAGAGGAGTCTGGGTGATTCAGGAAGTAGATATCGATGCCGTCAGCGTCACGTTCTGTGCAGATTGGTGTGATGGTTTCAAGAGCCTTTCCGGTTTCTCGCCATGACCGGCCAGCCATAGATCCAGAGTCATCGATGAGGAAAATAGTGTCGAAGGATTTCAAGAACGCGTACTGATCATCTGCAGTAGATGCCGACCTCAGTGTATCCACAGTGGGCTGCAAGCCTTGAGCTGGTCCCGGTGTGTAGGCCGGAGGTGCGTCGCCCTGTGCTCTGAACGGGTTCATACTGGCGCTGTCTGTTACTTGTTAGTGACGCTCGTTTAGGCATGCTTCAGGCGAGGATTTGATTGCGGCACTTACTTGGGCGACGTGTTGGGGATGTCGCTGACGCAAACGGGCTGTCAGCGGAGGGAGGGGTAAGCTGTGAACCTATGCTTTTCCTCGAGTGAGCGGTATTCACGTCGGAAACCTGGTTCGACGACCGACGTGAGAGCTTTTTCTTGAGACTGTCGAGCATTGAAACGTATGGTGGGTATTTATCCTGAAGTTCGGGTCTGTAGGGGTTGTAGGTTCCAGAGTGGAAGCCTTTGGCCATGGGGTTGGAGCCAAACGAGCTTATATGCTTGCGGCAGGAACAAACGGCACGCGACCAAGCTACTGGCTGAAAATTATGATGTCTGCGTCTCTGAGTGGCAAGGTTCTTGGAAGAGGGTGATATTCACTCCATGGTTCAAGACTTTCTTATAAACTTGCGAACACTATCAATACTACTCGGAATCCTTCCTGTCTGCCTCGTATCAGCCCCACAGTTGCCTCACCTGCCGCAATTGGCCTCTCGTGGCGTGGTGAATTGCTCGCCGCAGAATTTGCGCTTCGGTGTGCCTTAAAAACATCGTTGTATACTCAGGTCCGCAGGTCCGCATTTCGGTTGGTAGGCGAGGCTGAGTCGAGGCGCAGCACAAGTCACAGCCGAGGCGGCCGAGTCGCAGTCGCAAACTGACCACTTACATCACACCATTAGTGCACCACCTTATGGGGTGAAAGAAGGGTGCCAAAACTCGGGGTACTGTGATCTGCAGGGACTGTGGCTATTGCAAGCGATGAACCATTGCATTGCGTCGATGAACTCATGCAGGATGGTCTATGCTGGGTCGGCTAGGTCTTGTGAAATACAAAGTCGTGGTACTGCTAGTTCATGACCTTCGCCAGCACTATCTAGACAATGCCAAGTCTAATATCTCCCTCTTATAAATCTGCTCAAATTCACCTTGAAGTGCCGAGCCGCAAGCTCCTTTTCTGCCCCAGAGAAGCCTCAGGTATAGACCGCTCAACCCTACTAAGCTAAATGATGACCGCCATCATGGCCGTACACCGTCTGGCAAGGATAGCCCAAGGCAGGTAAGGAGTCCGAAGACGTCCAAGCAGACAACTAGACGAAGCTCTGTAGACGATGTCACCGTCTCCCTGTAATTCTCGGGTCAAGGTTGAGGCTCATGTTTGACCAACCCAACGCAGGACCGCTGGCGTTCGCATCTGTCCAGCTCTTTTCAACAGCCATAAACATGTCCCTGGCCACCAAGTGCCTGCCTAGACACCCTCCAGGCATGTTTTGCTGCCTCTTCGCAGCGCCATTCGTTCCGACTGTTCGAGAAGTTGGAAGGTGGCGAGGAATTGTCCACAACACCGGACGTTTGACCAAGCTCCAGGCATACTCAGAACGGTTGCTCACCCAACAGTCGCCGCATACACCAATATCTGCATTACCACTACTGAGGCTGAGCTGGTCCTGCAACATGTCCAGCAAAGGCATAAGCCGAACTCGAAGGCCACAATGGGCGTGGTTGCTGTCGATCTGGTAACTCGAAGTCTGGCGGAGTGTGGACAAGAGACGTTCGATATCACCTTGATAGAACGTAGGCTCGGCGTTATCATAGATCTTGCCCTGCATGCGCAACGTATCAATCTTGGTGAAGAAGCGAATCATCTCCCCTAATTGGAAAGAGTCGCATTGCAGCGACGTGTCATAGCCCAATTTGCACTGTCGATCTCCAGACGTATAAAGTCTGAGGAAGTGTGCTTGAAGAGAATTGATCGTCTCCAGAATGTACTCCCGACGCTGTATCATCTCATCCTCCAAGCCGTTTGGTATGTCCCACCATAATGCCTTTGTGTGGTCCTCCTCAGCATCTGGACGCCACTGTGCCGAGTCGCGTATAATCAGGTGTCTCGTGTACCGTGTCACCCATGGTGGATGGTCAAGGAGCAGGCCGATCAAGAGCTTTTGGCGTACACGTTCCTCCGTCAACGCCGGACTCGCTCGCCCCTTCGATTTCGCTTCCGTGAGATGCAGAAACTTCTTTCTCTGTACATATCTCGCCACGCAATCGACAGCATCGAATCGGTCGGCGACAACAGCTAGATTGGCAATGTTCGCGACAGGCGGATTAGGGACAGCGAGGTCGAGGCCATGGATGGCTCGGAGGAAGTCTGCAACGAGGTTTCGTATCGATGAAGCCTTAGAAATGGCGATTCGGCCAGCATTAACAATCGATATGCGTGGCAAAACCTGTAGAGGTGCGTCTTCGGGGGTCGCGTGCCCCGCAAGGTTGAGTTCCTTGAGAGCTGCTGCAAGCTTCTGACCTTCACTAAAGCGTTCGCTCAGGAGATTCTCAAAGTATCTAGAGTTTCGCTGCAGAGTCTCCGAATCTACTCTATACGAGTACTGCCGGCTGCTTTCTTCTTGCGATACATCGAGGATAAGATCGCCGTTGCGGGCAATGACCAGGAGGTCATCTTCGTCCGACATGACGTGGTTTGGGAGTAAATGAGCGGCTGAACAAGGCGTATTCTCTCATGGATATGGCCAAAACATCATGCAGCTGTTGGTCGGCGGTACGCGGTGTTGGTGTTGACGTGTGGGAGAATTATTGAGCATGGCGTCACAGCCGATTGGTAAGGCGACGGCGCAGCGGGGCGTCAGAGCCGATCAGATGTCGTCTTTGGTTACATGGCAGAGTCCAGCCAACACTTATCCACCATCGCACCTGTTCTCCTGCAATGAGCGATTTAAATGCCTAGATCTGTTTAAATTCTAGTTTGTGAATGAAGACACTGCACTGATGAACGACCGTGAACAAAAGCCTTGCGCTTTGTCTGGTAGCACTGCTAGGAGGACCCTCCATGTCCACCAATCCGTCATGTAAATCTCGAGTTACGGGTCTGCGGAACTTCGCGTTCAATATTGTAGCAATGCTGGTGTTCTATGCTGAGCCTCAATTGCACCTCCGGTCCTTGTTTCCTCAATTGTTGTGGGATTCTATATCCTATACCCAAGCTTGACATAATCGCAGTTTAACGTATCTTGAACTCTGGTGCGTGTTCGCAAGTTCTTGTACTGAAGATCCCTTCTCGAACTATTGACCCTTCTTTTCAATTTCATGGCGAATAGTGCACGTGTCGTGGATGCGTGCGGATGTTAGGGGTGACATTGAATTTCAGCCCTCACCGATTTCGCTCGTTGGGCGGGCTAAGCTGTCCTTCCGTCTCCGAGGCCCCACTGGGCAACTCGCACCTTCTGAATGGTGGGCAGAACACTCGACCAAATATCCCCAAAGCGAAACGCTGTTCAATACACTTCCAGCAATTTAATTCAAGTAGCTGCTGCAAAGCAACAGTCCTTGCTGGCAAAGCCGCCATGATCAGCCCTTGTGGCGGTGCTAGTGTGCTGCCGTTTCAGGCTGCTTCTTTCGGGCAGTGCAAGGCACCAATCTATTGACTTCCACGTAAATACACATCTATTGACTCTCATCGCGTAAATCTTTCCCGCTCTTCTTTCTCTCCTTTGCCCTTCCCAAAAGTCCCTCAAAGCTGCGTGCACAAGGTTGCTTTCTGTCGCTCCACCGATCTACCTCGGACTCCGTGTCGCACGTATCTCACCTATCCTCCGGACATCAAGGCTACGACTCAACGACCGGACATTGCACAACACCTACACCGCAGTACTGAAAGACTCGTACTGGGACCCACACTATCGGAGAAAAGCATAGTGTCGTGTACTGGGCCGGATCTGCAGATACTGTCCGGCAAAGGAGGCCACCTTGCCACCATGGACAAAACCGTACTCAACGAGTGGACTTGGAACTCGGCAGTAATCAGCACCGTACGATCCGATGACCTCTTAATTGGAACTGCCGCCAACTTTATTCTCACAACCATTGTCCTCCTTTTAGACGTCCTTTCCCAGCTACTTTACCGAGTGTATACGCGATTACGAAGGATGCAGATCAACAACACCAAACCATTCCATTTCGAGGCATTGCCCCAGGAGCTACGTGACATGGTCTACAAAGAGCTATTGGAGGACGTCTACTACCCCTCACCTGCTGCATGTCAGCCTACATCGCCGCTAAATGGGATGTTTGCTGGCCTTTGGGGATCTGCTACACACCTACGTAAATCCCCACAGGCACTGAAGCCTAGCAACTGGATATTCCTCGCGAATCAGCGCATACAAGTCGAGTACATGGACATGCTTTGCAAACAAGGCACTTTCCACCTAACAGTCTCGCCCGACAACTATCAACCTCCCACGAACAATGACCGGATATGGAACATTGCTCCATCGACTTTCAAACACATCCGCAAGGCATCGCTCGAACTCGTCACTACAAGCGCCATGCTTGGCTGCACCGACCCGCGTAACATGGAATCCTCGTCTTGGGAACTAGCAGCACGGATCCGTTCCGAGCTCAGCCTGCTCGAGTCATGCACACACCTCTCGCTTAATGCGAAAGCTATCGGCGATCCTCTGTGGAACCCGCTTTGGATCTGGTACCATTCAAGCCAGTCATTCAAAAACATTGGTACGCCGCTGTCAGATCACGCTATAGGCCCAACGGTAGACAAGATCACGTTCAGCCTGGACACATGGAGTCCTGGGGAGAACTTTCTCGAGCGAGACGCGGCAAACAAGGGGGCTTGGACATGGTACTGTATGAAGGGGCACAGTGTTGGGCTCGATGGGGGGCCGGAGCAGACTGTCAGGGAGTTTTGTGGGATGTTGTATCGGGAATGTAGAACCTGTCGGCCTGCGGAGGCGGGTGAGGAGGGCGACGAATGACTACTTGAGGCTGTGCAGTGAATCCGTGTACTGCTGAGACTGTTTCGACGTGACTTGATACGTCGGGGTGGGAATGGCTGCTGGACAGCCACAAGTCACGAGGATTTCGCCCGCAGAGGAGTTTTGACCATATTGCTGTATCACCTAATACCTTTCTTTCCATACTTGCAATCAAAGCCTACATGCTTTCCTCCCCATCAAATTTGCTTCCCAGCCCCAGTTCCATTCATCTCCTCCAGCATCTCCAGTGCCGGCATCGTAGCAAACCGACTCATAACCTCCAAATTCTTCTCCTTACTCATCTTCTCGTCTTGTTCACTCAGCTTCGCCAGAATGCGAAAATAATCTATATAAAACGCCGGCGTATAAGTGTTAAAAAACTTGGCCTCCTGGTTCGTCGGGTTCGAGAACGTATGCGGTGCGCGAATGGGGACTGTCACGTAGTCGCCCGCAGCGGCGTCGATGTACGTGTTGTCGGGCGCATGGAAGCGCACCGTGCCCTGTGTTACGAGGAACGTCTCGTCATGCATCTCGTGCCAGTGCGCGGGTGGACCGGTAGTGTTGGGTGGGAGTGTGAATTCGGCGCTGCCGATGCGGTTGTCTATGGTTTTAGTGAGGTGGAGAGAAGGATTTGGGGGCTATTGCGTACCGGTTCTTGAGCCATCTTCCATGACACGGCATGTGATGTGTCCGAGCTTGAGGATCTCACCTCCTTTTGCTGGGACGTAGTTGATGGGTCTGCGTGGCATTTTCATACTAGCAAGGGCTTGACGCGCTTCGTCGTCCATGATGTTAAATGTGAAAGGGGATATGTGAGGCCTGCGTCTGATCGTGAAGAGTGATATTCGACGGATGTTCGTGAAGCAAAGGTGAGGTTGGAGACAGACGCAAGTTTGAGGCTGAAAGTTGTAGGCTTAAATACACAAGCTTGACTGCAGCTCCATATTGCGGAGAGCCGGCGTGTTACCTGACTTTTCGTTGCTTGGGGCATCTTGATGTTGGCGCAGTCCAGAATCATCCATGAAGAGCGACCAAGAGTCCATCAAACCAATTACGATGTCAATCAATCTAAATCGGAGTCAACATCGATTTCGAAGTTAAACGTCAGTGCAAAGCTATGGAGAAGTGAAGGCCCCACATGACAACGAGAGGGCGGCAAGTGCGGAGAAGCTAACACGTTGGAGCGGTCCTCCGAAACTCCGGTTCCCTGCCTGAAACAACGCACCTTGTCGCCTGTTAATGACGCGCCTGACAACTGCAGTGAAAGGCTCCTGCTTTCAACAGATCGCTCATTCTCGCTGCGACTGACCCTTCATCCAGCACTTACATCGCAGCGCTGCTATCTACATCTTGCATTGAACAACTGCGTCATGACGGACGAGACGCCAAAAAAGATGTTCACTGTCCTTGAGAACAACCCAGAAGTAATGAATTTCCTAGGAAGATCGCTGGGCATGGAAGAAAGCCTCTCATTTTTCGACATCTACTCGCTTACAGACCCAGACCTACTCGCTTTCATACCTCGGCCTGCCTATGCGCTGCTTGTCATAATCCCATTCACACCAACTTGGCACAAGGCACGAGAGGCTGAAGACAAAGGGAAAGGCCCCTATGGGGGCAAAGGCGAAGATGAGCCCGTCATTTGGTTCAAGCAAACGATTGGCAACGCGTGTGGTTCGATTGGCCTCGTGCACAGCTTGCTAAACAGCGGCGCTTCCAAGCACATCAGACCTGGATCTACGCTCGACCAGATCAAGCAAGATGCGGTACCAAGGGCCATGGTAGAGCGTGCTAGTGTGCTGGAGAACTCAGATGCTTTCGAGAAGGCTCATGCAGAGGCCGCTCGGCTTGGAGATACGGCTGCACCTGCTACTACTGAGGAATATGACAAGGGGCAGCACTTTGTTTCGTTCGTCAAGGCAAAGGACGGGCATCTCTGGGAACTTGAGGGTGGTCGCAAAGGACCACTCGATCGCGGCGCGTTGAAGGATGATGAGGACGTTCTCAGCCCTGCAGCGCTTGAGAAGGGTCTTGGGAGGCTGATGAGGATTGAGGCTGAGAAAGGGGGCGACCTGAGATTCTCCGCCATCGCTTTAGCGCCAAGTCTGAGCTGAAATGTAGCATGCATGTGTTTCGTCGATCGAGTATCGGCAAGATGCACGTGCGATGCGCCGTTCAGCCTATCATATCGGGCAGTAAGCGCCAGCGTGGAAACCTGTCTACCAGCACATGTTCAACTGAATCTCATGTCTGACCCGCACTCTCCAATCCTCTTACCATAGCCGCTACTACATGACCTCTACGCGAATGTACGACCAAAAAGGCAACATTCTGCGTTGGTAATGATGGACCCAGACGACCGCCTCGCGGCCTTTTTCGACACCTCCCATCCCCGCATATCCTTCAACGATGAACAGATTAATGCAGTTGCTCGCCTCCTGGCAAGGTCTAGCCGTGTAGTAGAGAGAATGGCTGCCAGATCACCACGGACCTACATCGTTCTCCGGATCATTGGGCGACTCGATATCTTACCCCGGCTTTTAAGTGACGGTTTTGGCGACGGATGGTTTCCCATAACACAACGCGGACTACCAGGCTTCATTGATCCACAGGCCAAAAATGAAATCTATCGAAATCAACGCATAATCTTGACGAAGTCTCTGGATTTGGAAAATGGCCAGCATTGTAACTATGATAACGAAGAGCAGCGTCCCTTTGAGATCCAATCGTATATTGGCAGTGGGAGTTTCGGCCAGGTCCGCATAATCGAAAGTCGAGTTTCCTACAAGCAGTATGCCCTCAAAACAATTCGACGAAGGATAGCATTCGGTACGCAGTCCAGGGAGATCATGACCAAATTCAATGACGAAATGAGAATTATGAAGCGATTAAACCACAGGCACGTAGTGCGCTACGTTGGCAGTTATACAGACCGCAATGACCTTGGGCTAGTCATGAGCCCGGTCGCCAATTGCGATCTTGAAGCGTATCTCAAAGAAGCTTGCACCTCATCAGGTTGTCATCCTACATTGCGAACCTTCTTTGGTTGCCTAGCATCAGCTCTCTCGTATCTTCATGACGAAGGCATCAAACATCGAGATATAAAGCCGAAGAACATTCTAGTCCATAGAGCAAACGTCCTGCTGGCTGACTTCGGCATCTCTCGCGAGTTCTTAGACACTACATCTGGACCAACTACTGCTACACAACGATACTGCGCCCCAGAAGTAGCAGCTTACGAAGGGCGGAACGCATCCGCAGATGTGTGGTCCCTTGGATGTGTGTTCCTGGAAATGCAAAACGCTTTGTACAAAAAAGACCTGTCCTGGGTGAAAACCTACTATGAGACGCATGGCACAAGCTCGACTCATTTCCATGCAAATCCACAGGCGACTGAAGAACTGTTAGGAAAGTGGCAAACCGCTGTGGATCTCACACAAGCAGAACCCCTTGCGTGGATAAAACCCATGCTTACGCTAAAACGTACGGACAGACCTACAGCAGCGGAAATTATGAATGAAATCACAGCATCCGATACTTGGGTAGGGTTCATGTATAGCTGCGATCAATGCTGCTATTCTGCCAGTGATCCTGAATCCGTGAGAATTGTGGAGGGTGGTATAGACCATATACCCGAGGACACTAAAGACGCCTCCGGAACACATAGCAAAGTTGAGCCGCTTAGGGAAGATCTTACAAGATCCAATGACGTGCTTCCAGGTGCAAAGCCTCATACGAATGAGGCAACTCATTTTGCTAGCAACGCCAGAAAAGACCTAACGGAGATTGCAGCCAGCGTAGCCCTGACGAAGCTCTCTTATGCTGCCGCGAAACGGCCGGAAGAAAATTCCAGGCAAGGGGCGAAGCCGCTTAGTACAAAGCTTGGAGGATCAACCCAAGAGAGCGAACAATCCCTCCATGAGATTCCTGATCCATACGAGCCAGCGGAGGACGGCGACGTGGAGAAGGAGAGCTCCGGTGAACACAAGATGCTCGCCAAGCTAGAGGCTGAACAGACTTCCAAACATCCTCCAATCTCTTCTGCCGAAGAGAGCCAAAAAGAAGGCTATGATCTGTACCAGCCAGGTGAACGCTTGACAACAGGCTCATTCACTTTCAGTGTTCATGGTCAGCCAATTGCTGCCTTGGTCACCATCCCGGAAATTGTCGTCTACTGTGCTGGAAACACCTTGAGAGCTGAAAGTATGGCTTAACTCGAGCACTCTGATATCAGTAACTAACAATGCCAAAAAGAACATGAATTCAAGAATCGCCTCAATCCCAATGTCCATGATCAGACCATGACACCAGAGCGTTTCAACCACCTCAGAGACGCAATCACGAACCGTCGCAACACCAGAATGAAGTTTCTGGAAACACCAGCAGTGCTATGCAAGTACCTCGAAGAATGTCTTGCAACGCCCATCATACCGAAAACGGCCCAGAGCAGTTGGGATCGCATGCACGATAAACAATCGTCTGAGGCTGTTTTGTTGGATGATCAGTGCCTAGCCATCTTCGATCTAGAGTCCTCTCGACGGGACTTACTCCTCTATCTCCTCGGATTTATGTCAAGCTATATCTCTATTGCGGTTGGGCATGGGCGTGCAACAGGAATTGCAGCGCTTCTCGTGTCAGTGTACAGCCCCTGTATTTTAGGGTCGGAATTTCAAAGCTTAGGAGGGCACGACATTCTGGGCTCCCTGATTGAAAACGCAAAGCCTATCTTGGTCCGCCTTGGCAGAGGTGACTGGAGCGCGGACCGCAGAGAGGAAATAGTCGTGCAGTCTCAGTTGAACGCGCAGCAAGCGCAGCAGGACAAAAAGATGCGCGCATTCTTTGCCAAAGTAAAAGGCAAGTGGTCATGATGATGTTATGTCACTCTCCGAAGACGTAGATAGAAGTCAACTCGAACTACTCTTCGTTACCTTGAATGACCACCTTTTTATATCGCAGCACCATGCACAATTGCCCTTTTATGTCCATACACTTTCGACCACCAACTCGTCCGTCACAACAAATGCAATCGCAACGCACTAAGTAACGTATCAACAGATGTACACGAATAAAATGCTTCGCGCATGGAGAGAGGGTATCCATCCTGCTCGAAGAACTAGAACGCCAGACAAGCTCGAACACATATTGTGATCTTGTCTTGATCCATCGGAAGAACGTCACGCCTATTTTAAGAACACCATTGGTAAAGAACGCTGAACAAGAATATGGGTCACGAAACCATGGCTCATGACAGCCCTTCAACATGGATTGGATACCGCAGCTTTCCCGTATAGGTTGACGAACAGTAAGAATCACCTGCCAGTTCTACAATGCGTATCCAATTTTATAGTCGGAGAGAATGGTGAATGCGAAGAATGTGGAATTGCATCACGCAAGTTTGGGACTCGAGTATGGTGAATGTTCCAGACATGTGAAAGATATTCCTTGATTGGGTGGGGGATAGGTGTGAGCGACGTTCTGGAAACGTGCGGTTATCGATGGCGCTGCTTAGGGATGTCAAGATAAGTCGCATCCAGACATAGATGATTGTTTTGGACTTCTTTTGATCCCTTGGAACAATAACCAATTTCGGTTAATGCATGGTCGACTCTAGATATTCAAAGTGTATGAACAGAGCAAGACGTTCTATTACCAGGCTGAAATATTGTCTCAGCAAAGCTGAATTACGGCAACACGTATGAACATATTAAGCGGATGGGTGATTGGCAAATCAACTCAACTTCGTATGTATATCTGTATCTCTCCAGCAACTTCTTGGCATGTGGCCAACACATTTCATCCAAAGATATAGATATCGAAGACGTCAAGGGCGTGCATGTAGAGTAAGAATAAATTGTATATATCATGTCACGCTAACAATGTATCAGCGCTCAAGTCTAGGTAAAGGATATCCGCCGCAAGGACGCAATCCTACTCAAATACAGCCAAAGCATGCTCCCCCTCGTATCCTACAACGCCTACCAGACTCCCCGACCAGGCCAAATGCGCCCTCAACAGAATACGTTTGGGCTGTGAAGAAATGATGTTTAGACGGCAGCATAACCGCCTCTGCTTCCACCACCCTGCACAGTCTGGAAGATCTTCCGCCCAAAGTCCTTTGCGATGTATGGCACGTCACGGATCGTGTCGCCGTGAGGGAGCAGATCCCACCCGCGAGCCCCGTAGCGGTTGTAGTTGAGCCACGAGCCGAAGATAAGGTATGTTGCGATGCCGAGGAAGAGGCTTGTGCATGTTAGTGGTGTGCTGCTTGGTAGGGAGAAAAGGGGGGACGTACATGATGAAGAACCAGCCGAAGAAGCCCCAGTGCGAGCTCGCGGGCTTCTCGGCGGGCATGTCTTCGCACGCGTACTTGGTGCGCCATTCCAGCCGGAGGGTGCGGGCTTTGTTGCCTTTTTCCAGGTTCTCGACTTTGTACCCGCAGAAACGAAGACTGGCGTCGCTGTCTTCGCATTGGTCCTTGCTGCCCTCGTCTCGTCTGCTGACCTGCTTCTCCTCTTCTTTCTTGTCCTCGTCTTTCTTGTCGTCCTTCTTGTCGTCCTTCTTGTCGTCCTTCTTGTCGTCCTTCTTGTCACCCTCTTTGTCACCCTCCTTGTCGCTGCCTGATTTACCGCCATCGGTCTCGTCGCCCTCCAGGCCTGTGCGTTCCTTATCACACACAAATTCGATGATAGCGCGCTGATCTAACCCGTTCTTCTTGTCATCAAACGGCAGTCGCCCTCCGTGTAGGATAGTCCTTAGGCCCTCACGGCCAGTATCGGAATTCGACTTTGAATTGCGTAGCAGCTCGTACTTGGCATCAATCACACGACCGTTGTACGACGTATACGTCCCCGCGATATCGATTGGCGTTATCGTCGAGTTGCCCTCCTGTGACAGGTCGACGTTCTCGCGCATGGCGCAGACGCGCGCGCCGTTGTGGCACTCTGACTTGAGCGGCTTGCAGAGATCGAGAGTGAAATTGTACTTGTATTCGAAGTCGTGCTCTATGTCGTCTTCCTTCCAGTGTACGACGTGCGGCCCGCCCAACTTCTCGAAGTTGAAGTGGGTGCCTTGGGTGGCCATGTCTTTGCAGTCGAAAGACGCCCATGCTTGGAGAGGGAGGAGAGATGTAGCGGCTAACACCGAGAGGAGCGAGGCCTGTGATCTTGGAGGCGCCATGGTGCTGAAGTGTGATGTGTATGGATAGGTGAATACGGGAGAGGCTAGTGATTCAACGGGCTTCGGCGGGATCCAGATATACGCGGAGCTCGAGAAGGTTTGGATATGCAGTGTGAAAGAAATTTAAGAAGGCAACGTGAACGCAGGAGAAGTCAGCAAAAGAGCGCACCTCGTTGCGGTGGTACAAGAGCAGTGTTGTCGCGTGGATCTTGTTGCGTAGCTGCACCAAGTTGGCCCGATGATGATTGATCGTCATCGGCACGTGCGCGCTTATGTAAGATTCGTCCACTCCTATTTCGTCAATTACTGTCTTGTTCGTGCCAACGTTTGCAGCGAGTGTAGAACATGAGGCTCAACGGTCTCAGCAAGGATTTTGAGAGTTAAGCATCACTCTTGATTCTGAACTATGTTTCCTGCAGATATCGTATTCTCTCAGTCTCCCACCCCGATCGCATGATTCCGCCCAGCCCCAAACCCGCATCTACGTCTCAACCTCCAGGCACCAAGGCGCGCGTATACAGACCTACTGCTTGCAATTTCAAGGTTGTATCCATCATCTCCTGCGTGCGATCTA
This sequence comes from Stagonosporopsis vannaccii, assembly GCA_028584115.1. Taxonomy (NCBI): domain Eukaryota; kingdom Fungi; phylum Ascomycota; class Dothideomycetes; order Pleosporales; family Didymellaceae; genus Stagonosporopsis; species Stagonosporopsis vannaccii. The sequence continues at coordinate 67,596 of VWXS01000066.1, read as the reverse complement.
CCCACAATACCCCCAGCTCAAAAACACCATCGCCCAACCCACCTTGCACGTTACTCCCGTCCTCAGTCTCACGTCCTCCTCACCGCCTTTTCCATTCCATCCGAGCTCTGAACAACATGCCCAACTATCAACATCCCCATCCAGTCCTTACAATACCGCAACGCCAGTTTCCCGTTTTGAACACGTTATGCACGGCGAGTCATGCAGCAATCTAAGAATAGGCGCACGCAAGCGGCGTGTGGGGATGCAAGCTGTGGAGAAGGGATGCGATATCCCGCTGCGATCCGCGCGATGGATCGATCTAATATGATTATCTGAGCTTGACTGGGCGCTAGGGTGGGATCTGGGCTGTGTTGGGTGCGGAGGGCAAGGATGGGAAAGTGGTGGAAACTCTTGGAATAGATGGAGCAACATTGTATTGATGTTGAGTGAGTGAGGAGACTATGAAAGGTATGTATGTGAAACCAACGCCGTGTATGCTGGACGAACGAAATGAGAGAACCTATCAAAGCATAGAGAGTGGAAAGTGAAAAACGAAATAGTGAAAAACGAAATAGCGAAAAGCGGGAAGCGGGAAGAAAGCGGAGAGTATACCCGAAAATGCAAACAGCGACTGGTCGTCCGACCTATGCAACCAACCCGAGACCGACAAACTAGTATCAACCGTGAGAAACGAGAGTGCACCGCCTATCGTTCTATACCACGCCAGGAAATGCGACACCACCTCTTATCACCGCGCCATCTAGCATCTAGCATCTACCTTCTAAACGAATTGCAAACGCCATCCATGTTAACATCTAATTTAGCCAAATTCTCAAACTCGCAATGCTACGATTATTTGCCATTTCCGTTGCCCGATCCCGAACCCCTTGGATTAGCGGGCATGGGATACGGAAACGGTGCGTACGGGAGCTGTGTATAGCCGCCTGATCCAGAAGAAGAGCCGGCGGTGGATGTGCTGCTAGGCGTTGAAGATGAGGAGGAAGACATTGTTGTTGATGTAGTGGGATGTTGTAGGGGAGGACTGGTGGTGGTAGGCGGTGTACGGGATGGTGAAGGTTGTTGAGCGGCGGTCGGCGCGAGTAAAGCTTCGCGGGATGGTTGAGTGGTTTGCGGTGGAGGAGATGGAGATTGTCCGCTTCGAGAGGGGTTCGGGCTCGTCCCGTTAGATTTAGAGGGAGGTCTTGGAAGTTCTGTAATCGACGTTGCACCAGTTTGTGGATCGTCTTGCGTCTGAGCAGATTCTTGCTCTGCTTTTGATGGACTTGAAGAGGCTTCTGTTTTGATATCGTTACAAGCCGACATTGAACTCGATTTATACCAGTGTCGACTCCCCCTTCGCCCCCGAGATGATGTGGTGAAGGTCTTCCGTCTGCGACCCGGAGCGTCGAAATAGAAAGTATCAATGGTCGACTACGATGCCATAAGCCGCTTGCTACCGCACAATTCAAACAGGGCGTCTTGGTATGATGCTATAGCAGGTCCAAGCTCGTGCTGTACCAATACAGTGGACGAACAGTCGACCCTGCAGCTTGGTCTGGAGCACGTGGGACACTGGCAACGTGGAGTGAAGGGGGGCCGGTGGGCCAATTGCGCCCCGAATTAGAGTATGTGGCGTTCGAACTAGGTCCTCGTCCTCGGAGGATGTAGGGTATGCGGTGAGGATGCGAGGTGAGGCCGGAGGGTTGCTGGCGTCAGATGCTTAATTGAGCCGCACGCAAAATGGCAATGTGGTGGTGACGGAACGGGAAGATGGGGGCCAGTGACGTTCAGCTACCAGTGCAGGACTGCGGTGCTGCCGAAATGCTTGACTAGTTGTATAGCTGGTGGTTTTCATGTTGCAGTATGCCAGGGCCATATAGCTAACAGACATTGTGTTGCATGTTCCAGTCCAGAGCTGTAATTGATGAAGCCACGATTTGTCTTGACCCTGGTCAGCATTGCCAACAACTGAGCAAGACGCGGAACGTGCGCGTATCTTCCATGTTTGCTTGTGTGGTAGCATTGTCATCGCGATCGTGGATACACATGTTCGCGATAGTCCCAGGATGGGAAAGTGTCAATATGCAAGTTGCATTCACGCAATATTTCCGATTGGGCCAGGGTAAAAGAAATGCAAATTGTGCATTGAAGGAGCCGCATTCTCAGTATGGACGAATGGGATGCTCGCTCGTGTCTAATCTTAGGTGAGCACGCGCAAAGTGTATTCGATGTGGAGGTTACTCAGCAATCGCTTAAGCAGGGCTTGCAAATGGGCTCCACTCGTGCAGCGATCGAATCTTTGCTGATCGAAAGCTGTCTGATAGTTGACTTGCTTATAGCAGAGGCGCATCGCAAAGCATTTAATAATTGATGACAAGAAAAGTTGGTGTGGCAGGTCAGGCGTTTGTCAGCGCGTGAGAGCCATGATTGTAATTTTCGCGATCAATGACGTAGTTACTACACAGAGTATGGGTCAGCCGCACGAACGCTACTTTGCAACACCTAACCGACGTTACAGTGCGGAACCGGACCGACTCAACCATCTCTGCATCCATCGCACCATCTTACAAACGATTTCTCATGTGCATGAAATGGCGACTACTTTCAATCGAATCTTTATTTACGGAAATGAATCTGGTCGCTGTGGAGAGGCCCATGTGCCTAAATTAGCTGCATTGAGTCAAAAATGCTGCTAATTCACCCATTAGGCTTGGGCTTTCCATCGCCGCTTATTCTATGCTTATGCCGACAAACTGACCTCAATCCATTTCCTCTTTTGATTAGCTCCCTAACCCCGGTTTCTAGGCAAAATAATAGCCCAGCTCAACTTCGGCTCAGGTGCTACTGCTCAGGACGCTCCCTTTAAATTCACCATTCTTCCCTGTATTTCCTGCGTCTAATGCCCATTTTTAGTCCCCCTATGCCTCCATTCATTCAAACTATGGCAAAAACTAAGAACAGTTTCATCCAGCGAGGGAAGCAGAGAAAAGGGACCGATCTGTCTCCCTTGGTTAATGGACGCCGAGTTCTGAAAAGACTTCAAGATGAGATACTTAAGCTCTGACGTACCACCGCCGTTCCAAAATGACCGAAGTGGCTCGCATGGACATTTATCCTCGTACCGTCGCCACAGGTTTGAGGCGGCCTACATGCATGTCAGTGAGGCTAGAAGGTCAGATTATACCGCGTCATGGGTGCTAGCAGTATTTAAGGTCAGTAACGAAGCTGTAGTAGAAGCCCCTTGCATTGCCATAGAACAAGGCGCTCCACAAGCCAAACGCGAAGGCATCAATAACGGTAAATGCGGAGAACTCGAGGAGCTTGTGATGCCGTGTTCAGGTGATCAATATATTTGGACCACTGACCTCCTCTAAGATCAGATGGAACGATTTCTTAGATAGAGTATCGGAGAGATGCTTCCGCCTGCTCCGGAGCGCTTTGTAACTACCTGTCACGTGCTCCCAGCCATATCATATGCTCCCTGTCGGCTCATTTCTGCCACATTCAAGAGGATCAGACACTTGGGCTGCTCTGCGTCGACAGTGCTTGTTTAGTATTGACTATTTGGAGGTCAAGGGAGATCTAGCGTACATATTCTTAAAGTCATGTAAGACAGGTTTAGAGACACGAGAAGCGCTTCTGCTGCCTAGTGGTCTAAGTGCCTCTGATTACCCTGCGATGGAGAGGTTCTCGTTATGTGTTTGGGGACATACATTGTCGCGCAAGGCCCCGGATTGGAAAGCAAGATTGAGCGTCTTGTGATGGTTTAATCCGAAAGCAACAAGTAGCAGCATGAAATCATTAAGCCCGGACCTTATATCTCCATCTTGAATTATCTGTTTAAAACCTCCGACAAGTTTGTATTATGATTGACCTGTAGCCATTTTCCCAGTACTATGTCGGTGTGTCCATCTTGATGCTCACCATCTTTGACATGCGGATCCTGCCTCTTATCATGCTCGTCAACAACGATGACACGGCGCTATTAACCTTTTGCGTGGGCTACGTTTGAGGTGATCGGTGTTGAAAGGTCCTCTTCGAGCTCGAGCTCATGCCAAGGGATGATCTCCTTGAGTTGATCTGTGATTGAACGCGTAATCGAGCGAGTGACGCTGGCGCGAGAATTCCGAACGTGCTTGTCGGTCAGATTATCGGCGTGCGAGGCTCTGTTCGGTGAAGACGCTGCGCTAATCGTCTCTTCCTTGATGAAATAGGAATACTCCGCCATTTTTGGAGTAAAAAAAGAGTCTTGCTGGTCTGGTAACGTCATAGGGGAAATAACGTGGGTGGAAGGTGAATGCTTTGAATCCGGCGTTGTTTTCAAAGCGTCAAACGTAAGTTCCTTGAATGTATTCGTTCGAGAAATGCCTGGGGATATACGCAGTAGAGACTGAGGCGGAACCGTCGGGCTGACTGGCGCCTGGTGGCATGGTAGAACGCGGTCAGTATCAGGCATCAGTGGCGGAAATCCGGATCCTTCGCGGTTGTTTTCGCGGTGAAGCTTCCGCAGTCTCTTGTATTCCAAGTAATCGTCCACTTCCCCACTAGTTGGTCGCCTTGTCACCTCGCTCATTGGAACCGGATCGTGGCGCCGCATCGAAACTTCGTACAAGATGTCTCCCGCCTTCCATTTCCCACTAAGGGTATCGTCGAGCTTTGCTTGGCGAACGCACCAACCTTTGACTACGTATCTGAGCATGATCAGCATGCACGTGCGAGGGTTGGTTTCAAGAGCTTACAATCCTTCATAGCGGATCCCAGCCTTTGGACCCCATGTGCCATTGACACTGTGATTTCGAAGTACCCGTATTGGGCTGCGGGACTTGGCAGTTGCAGAGGTCAACCGGAATTTGCCTTTGTCGTTGTTTGGGAAACGGTGAATGAAGGAGTCTTCATCTCGAGCGTCTACCTCACTAACATCCTTCAAGACGAGGGCGTATGCGGCGTCCTTGTCGTATGTTGTACCGCCCTCAATCGACTCAGCTCCGATTATGCCTGCGTGATGTGCGAACAGGGGACTGACCCACCAGCTTTGTAGTATGTAAGCTTCTACCATTGGTCGACGATCGGTGACTTACTCTCCAGCCGTGAAGCCAAGGCTGCCTTGCCTGTGAGAGACCTTGGGATCAATCTTCTCGGCACACTGCAGGGACCACCTCTTGAGAAGCGCCTGTAAGATAGTCAGCATCAGACCCATGTAGTGCATGAAGCTGATGCTACCTCAGGACTGTAGTCGACCTGGCTAGCGATACTTTCTAGGCGCCCTCGTCGACCGTACAAGAACGGATAAAGCTCTTCGAGCGGTCCGAACTTTGTCGTCCAGAGAGCGATGATCTTGTCGCTGTCATCACATAATCGTCTCGGCCAGCGGGTAGCAACACCAGCGATTGCCATGACAGCCTTGTGGATTCCTGTCGCACGAAGGTCGAGAGCAGTGATGGTCGTAGAATGGCGCAAAGCGACAAAAAGATCGTGCAGCGTCACTACATCGTCCGGATGGAGAACATTGGGGCCTTCTCGCGCAACGAGTACGTCAAGTTCATCACGTATCCAGCTCGTAAATTGTTTGAGCCTGTGGCGGGAGATGTCTGGGCCGGGTGAAGTCACAAGCAGCGGCCACGCGGCACGGTCGGGGGGTGGCATGGTGGATATGGCTGCGACGAGGGAAGCGTTCACTGAACGCGAGAAAATTGTGGTTATGGTCGAGCACGTTATGAGGAAGTTGCAAATGGCGACAGCGAGAAGGTAGTCGCACCGGACCAGAAGTGACGTTTAGTGTACAAGTCTACCTCACATGAATGCGGGAAGGTTAATAGCACAGGCTTTGCCTCGGAAGTCGCTCTCGATCATGACAATTCGAAATGGTCGTTTCGATTTTTTCGATTATTGGCGACTATTGCTTTGAACATGGGTTTGTTCAGGATGTTTGGTCTTTTGCCAACTTAGTCCCGGCCGAAGACTCATGGTCATGGGTATCGTGCAGAGCCTGCGTTTACTTTTTTTTTTCCCCTTCGCTTGTCTGCTGGTGTGGAGGCCGCACGAGATGCATAGTCTATCGCGGCTGGCTTGCAGATGCGCCTACTGTGTGCCCAACATTCGATGGACCGACTATTTTCACTCTTCTTCTTGTATGAAGGGATTGGCGATCTCTTCGCTACCGTCGACGGGCGAGATGACGACCAGTAGTGTGCCACGGGCGACAATGAGGCCGAGCTTGCGGTATCGTACGTTGCCTTCGTCGTCTGCGTGGCGATTAGCTGGGATCTGCTTACGGCACCCGAGGAGTGCTTACCTGTCATGGCCTCCTTGACCTCGTCGAGCACGAGGTTCATGAGCTGGTCGTAGCCTTTGAGCGTTCCAATGACTGGGGGATTGTCAGTATCGCTCTGTTCAACCTGCTCGAGCCATTCCCCGTTGCTTGGACCGTTCTGCCAGCGATTTTCTCAGTTCACTCGGACCATTGACTCACCTTCGCGCCCGCCGCTGAACTTGACGGTGATCTGCTTGTCCATGTACTTGCTCAGGTCCAGGATGTTCTCCTTCTTCGGCCGTTCAGTCTGCTGCTGCCCCGCCGCATTTCCGCCGTGTGCGCCTCCTCTTCCACCACCCCGTCCGCCGCGGTGGTCGCCGCGCCCGCCGCCTCCTCGCCCCCGGAATGCACCGCGTTCAGACATGTCGTGTGACTTGGTAGGATTCGCGTACTTGGGATACCAACAACGCGTAGTGACGTGCAGTGCAATGGCGCGGTCTGTGCGCAGCAAGGTGTTCAGCTAGCTCTGCTGTGCTGGTCCACGTGACTGGATAAGAATTCAGCCCGTGCCGTGTGCAGAGTTGCTCGGGGGCGGAAAGGCGGCCGGCGCTGAGAGATTCCACCCCTCACGGCGGACGGCACCGGCGGACGTGCGCGCGTCGAGCGCCGACGGCCTGCAGGGCGTGCAGCACACTGCGCGATTTTCGAGCCCTCTGTCGTCACGCCCCTGGGGTCCTGGCGTTCTGGACTGCGTGTCGGCTTGGAGGCCGTCCCGCCACGGCCCCTTCTGCTCTCGCTGTTGGCTTGTGAGATGAAGGGGAGCACGCCAGCCGTCGCACGCATGGCACGCCGCCGGCGCACACGGCCATGAATGCGCGGCACGACTCCGCGGACAGCCACAGGCGCAGCCACCTGACGAGCGGTCGCCGTCGCTGTCGCTGTCCGCGGCGGCAGGGCGGGCGCGCGACGCAGACGCGTATGCTCAACCATGCAGCGTGCACAGCACCACAGTCACACACGCGGCATCGTGCGCGGCAGCCGGCCTCGACGACTCGAGCCAGGATTGCTCCGTCTGCTATCATGTCAAGCGTTCCTGCATCCCGCTCGGGGCGTCGGCCTCTCCAGGGCGCTCGCGATGGCTCTGGCAGCGCAGGCAGAGCCGAGACCGCAGTGGCTCACTGGCGCGCGCCCATTGGCTGCGGGGCTCCGCCGTGGTGCGCTAGGCCTTATTCCCGCGCCGGCCTGCAAATGGTGGGCCCGCTGGCGACGGCACCCTGGCACCCTGGGCTGCGCAGAGTGGCTTTCGTGCCCCGGGGCTTGTCTGCTGCCGAGTCTACACAGTCGACCGGCCGCCGCATCCCTCTCGACTGTCCACCGCGCAGCTCTGCCCCGTCCTGCCTCTGCCCCCTTCGGACACTCTGCCCCTCTGACATTCTGCCCCTTCTGCCCCCTCGGCCCCCCGCAATGCTTGCCCGCCTGTAACGCTGCAATGGCGCTGTAGAGCGAGAGACGCCGTCCCCGCCGTGCCGTGAGCCTGCCTAGCGCTGTCCCTCGCATTCCGCCAGCCTCTGCCTCTGCCTCTGCCCCGACCCCGACCCGTGCTCCGCTGCGCAACCGCCATACGCCTCTCCGCCGCCCTCTGCGCGCGCAACATGTCCGCCCACGACCCGCACGCCCTCGCCGACCTCAACATGGCCCATCCCCACCATGCGCCGCCTGCTGCGACCGACCTCAAGCGCAAGCGGAGCAGCTCCCACGAGAACATGCACCCGGCCGCGCCACACCCAAAGGCCGCCAAGACGCACAACCACCTCCAGATCAACTACCTCGTGCGACAGCTCGACGCCGACCTGCCGCTGATCACCAACGACGACACGCTGCCCAACATCCTGTCCCTGCTCAGCGACTACCAGGGCGTGCTCGACCGCCATGAGTCCATGGCCTGCAACCTCGGCGCAAGGCCGCTGGGGCCCATTCTCATCAAGCGCTTCGAGAGGCTGTTCGACGGCCCGCCGCGCGTCCTCAAGAGCCACGGCAAGGACGGCACCACCGTCACATGGCTCGACGTGGTCGAGTTTGCGCGCAACAAGCCCGAGCAGTTCCAGCTGGGCCAGATGAGCGAAGGCGTCCGCGTCTGCCAGTTCTACACGAAGCAGTGCAGAGTCCAGATCAGCGAGGAAGACTTTGTGCTCATCTCCTCGGGTATCCCCCAGAAAATGATTCCGCCCCAGCCCATCATCGAGGACGAAGAGAAGGAGCTGGGCACGATTGAGATCTTGGAAAAGAATCTAGGCCAGATCTGCCAATTGGCCGACCAGGGTGAGTCTTGGTCGGAGCCCCTGCACTGAATCTCACTGACCCTTCGCAGTTGCCGCACGCACTCGCCAGCTCAACCACAGGCTAAAAGGCCGTAAGCAGGCCATCCTCGACCGCAGAGCCACTGCGAGCCCAGCCCCACCTACCCGCCCACTGAGCCCCTCCAATGTCGCACTGATGAACGGGGGCAGCTCTAGCCATGCCACTCCGCAACAACCGCAGCCTGCACAGCCATCGCCGGGCTTTGTTGCCGTCAATGCGCGCCCTCACGAATCCAACGCCAATGGCCATGGCCATGGTAGCGGCGCCTCGTCCACCACCCGTCACGACTTGCTGGCCAAATTCCACACCGTCAACGATCGACGATCCTCGTCACAAAACGTCAATGGCGCCCAGGACGCAAGGCGGCCCTCGGCTGGTCCCCATACATCATCCCACCCTTCAACTCCGGTAGCGAACCCTCCCAGAGCACCTCCAAAGTCAGCTGAGGCACAAGCGCCGCCACCACCCAACCATGCAAGGCCTCCCCAGCTGAACGAAGCTGAACTTCAATCCATGATGAACTCGCCCGTGCCAATCCCAAACACGCCGTCTAACCTCCTGCCAGCTGCGAGCCAGCGTGCCAGTCAGCCAGCGGAAAAGGACGATGGCGGCCCTTTCAAGGCTGAGATGGTTCACAGAATGGAAAGTCTGGGAAAGGGCGAGCGCATCCTTCCTCCATGTGACCGGTGTCGAAGACTGCACATGGACTGCCTCAAGAACCTTACCGCATGTATGGGCTGTACCAAGAAGCACGCTAAATGCTCCTGGAAGGAAGTCCGTGAAGGCGAGCTGCACGGCGCATTCACACACCCTTCGGGCACAAACAGCAACATGCACACCGACACATCAGACCACGAAAGCCACGACCGAGCAAGTACCGCAAGTCCACCGTCAATGTTGAGCCCCCACCATGGCTACGCATCAAGCCACATAGCCAGTAGTAACGGCCGATCAACGCCGCAGCCCCAGGTGGCAGCTCACCCACCACCCCCACAGCCGCAGCCTCAGCCGCAGCCTCAACAATCGCACCAGTTGCCCCATCCGCATCGCCCGCTCCCACAGCAACCATCCCAGTACCCACAGCTTCATGACGCGCGGCTGACCTCGGGTCGCAATTCACCTCCTGAACGCGACCGCGAGCGGGAAAGGCATAGTGAGGCTCAATTACAGGAGGCGGCCAAGTCCAGTCTTGCACAGCATGCCGCCCCCAAGTCGGGACCTGAAGCAAAAGGGCACGAGTACCAGACGGTCATAGCCCAGCAATAGGATGTCGACATTACTGCTCAACGAACTTGCGGTGGTTTGACAAGGGCGAACGGGTGAAGTTACCGTTAGGTCGGTCTTTACTTACTCAATAGTTGCTGCGCGACTGTACGACAACGTACTTGACAGTCGGTGAACGACAGGTTGGGAGCTAGTGGTGGAGAAGAATATGGCGATGTCAAGCAAAGAAGAAAAGACGATACTAGGTTTGGTCGAGTTGTGAAAGAGACTGTGCTGTGCGAGAACAAAGACGGACAGGTCTAGTCCTTCCCGCATATTTGAGGAGGAGAAGTGAGCATTTCGGAAGCGAGCGAGCAGGTGTCGCAAGCAAATCATTGTTTTCGCGTTGATGGCTCTAGGCAAAGCGGGCTATTTTCTCTGTGATTAAGTTGTCAATGATACCATCTTGTTTCTTTTCTTATGTAGCTTTTCTACCGAGTGAACCAAGACTATCTTAGAATATCGATAACGCAAAGCATAGCTGTGATGTGCATGTAATCATAGATCTGCCCCTGTCGCGGCATGGTATGGAATTAAGCAATCCACTTCGGTATGCACACGTGAGCACGAACGCGCCGCAGCCTCAGGAACACCACATCATCAGAAATAGCTAGGCTTCAATTAATAGCGTTTTGGAAGCAAACATCCTACAATTCCCTCTGAACATTCCGACCTAGAAAAAAATCCTGTGCTGGTCCGACCTCGCTATGTCGTCCACGAGCAGCACAGCAGCCCCACACGGGCACTCCCGCGGCGAAGCACCCTCGACCAAAAAAGTTCCCGCACCAACCTCACGTCGCCAATGTCGCTGTACTACGAAACCGCTGCGATCCTCGAGAACCCCGACAAGATCGGCGGCTCGTTCAAGGCGCGCATCTTCAAGAAAAAGGACCTGAAGAGCAAGCCCGGGCAGATCTATGCGCTGGTCGCCGAGGCGTCCAAGTGGAGCCGCGTGCTGAAGGATGTGATTGAGAAGTGCGCGGTGCTGAAGGAGGAGAGGAAGGTACGTGGCATTCCGCGCTTCGAAACATCGTTGCAAGAAAGGCGCGACGCGTCGATTGAGGCAGACCATGGCTGACCCGTCTGTCTGTCTAGTTGACGCCCATCCTCGCCCTCCTCCTCACCCACGACCTTCTCCTCAGCAAATCCGGCGTCGCTGCACACAAAGACCATGTCCTCCGCCTCGCTATCGAGCGCCACAAAGCTCGCCTCGCGGCCGAACTGACAAAGGCCCGTATCCGCTACAAGTTCCCCACGCTGGACGCCTTCCGCGCCGCTGTCAACGCGGGGGACCTCGATGTTGATGATGCCGAGGGCGAGACAATCGCACACCCGAGGTGGCTGCGGGTGAACACTATCAAGAGCAGTTTGGAGGCGCAGATGGAGAGCACGTTCAAGGGGTATGAGAGCGTGGCGTCCATTGGAGAGATTCTACGTGCGAGGGGCAGCCGTAAGATATACTACCAGGACCCGAACATTCCAAACCTGCTCGCGTTGCCGGGGCGCGTTGATCTAAGTAAGACCCCGGGGTATGTCAAGGGTGAAATCATCTTCCAGGATAAGGCGAGTTGTTTCCCTGCGTACCTACTTGACCTGAAGGAGTGCGATGGCCATGTGATCGACGGGTGTGCGGCGCCGGGTAACAAGACGACGCATGCGGCGGCTATTGTGTCAAGCCTCAATTCGGGAGCGCAGGGGAAGGTGATTGCGTTTGAGCGGGACAAGGGGCGTTCGGAGATTCTGAAGAAGATGGTCAGGCTTGCGGGCGCGGATGACATTGTTACAGTGAAAGGGGCGAGCGATTTCATTGCTGCGAAGCCCGGTTCACCAGAGTATGAGAACGTGGGTGCTATACTGCTCGATCCATCCTGTTCGGGGACTGGCATCGTTGGCCGCGACGACGCTATAAAACTGCATCTCCCGTCTGCAAGCGCCGAAACCGCAAAGCTCCAGACCGGTAATCCAAAGTCGAAGAAGCGCAAGCGCGATAGCAAGCCTCCACCTGCTGAACCGCAAGACAAGGGCGAATTGACGCTCGACCTCGATGATACCACGCAAGAAGAAGTCCCTCTCGACGCCGCAGACAAGCTTATCGAGCGCCTAACCGCGCTCTCCACCTTCCAGCTCCATATCCTAACGCACGCCATGCGCTTCCCTGCCGCACGAAAAATCACTTACTCGACATGCTCGATCCACTTCGAGGAGAACGAAGGCGTGGTCTTCCAAGCTCTTGCCACGAGCGTCGCCAAGGAACGGGGGTGGCGTGTTCTCCGGCGTGAGGAGCAGGTCGAGGGGCTGAGGAAGTGGCGAAGGAGAGGAGAGTGGGAGGAAGGGAAATTGAGCGGGGCCGTTTTAGTGGACGGAAACGAGAGAGATGAGGTCTTAGAGGGATGCATAAGGTGCGACAAGGGAACAGAGGAAGGAACGATGGGGTTCTTTGTTGCTGCATTTGTTAGAGAGGGAGAAGACGGGGAGTGGAGTGAGCCTCAGCAGCGTAAAAAGAACCGTGGCAGAGAGGAAGTAGACCTGATGGACGTCAATGTTCGTGAACCCGCCGCCCCAACAGCTGAGCAAGATGGCGACGATGAAGAGGAGTGGGATGGCTTTAGCGACAACGAGGGGGCAGCCGATCTCAAGGCCAAGGCTGAGGCGGCGGTGGTGAGGCAGGAGGAAGAAGCTAAGGCTGTGCCTGCGACTGCGACCAGAGGAAAAAAAGGCAAGACCAAGAAGAGGAAGACAGGTAACAAGTAGATCACATCGTAGTGCGTTGTGATGTCTTGCTGACATTTATAATTAAACGCGCTAGTGGGGTCGTCAACACAGCCTCCTTCCTTCTCGTTCTTTCCTCTTATAAACGTTCGGTGACCAGCATCACGCTGGCCATAGCTTTGTATGTTTCATCACCTTCATCGATCTCGCAGTCTCCATGTGTCGGACACGTGCTTCTCGAGCCAACTCCAATAAGCTCGTTGAGTCCTGCAATGCGCCGGCAGGAAGGACGTAAGGCAGACCTTGATGGATAGCTTCAGCCTGATGGCACTTGTCCCACCATCCCACAGCGTTCTCCTGCATTTCACCAAAATCAGCCAAGTCACGGGCCTTAGCACAGAAAATGGACGACCAGACCTCAACGTACACGTACACTCCGCTTGACGCATCAAAGCGACAGATTCGACTGCTCCATTTGCTACCTGCTACGTCAACTAGGGATTCCAAAGCATGTGACGATCATGGCAATGACATTGCACGACCTGCCAGCGGTCCTCAAAATAATGGCTCTGATCAGGGTGACATCAAATACACGGTTGAAATACATTGCACGTTCAGCCTCGTGTCGTTGGACGATGCTCTGGAATATGAAGCGTTGTCGTACTTTTGGGGCGACCAGACCGACTTGACCACGATATTCCTCGACGGACACCCTGTTCTGATCACCCGAAACCTCTACGATGCCCTGTTTCACATGCGCCAAACTAAAGAACGGACAGTATGGGCTGACGCACTCTGCATCAACCAGAAAGATATGGCCGAACGAGCCAGCCAAGTTCTCCAGATGAACTCTATCTATGGGCAAGCCTCTACTGTTGTTATTTATCTCGGTGCCATGAAAGACGCCGGCGTCACATTCCGCTTCGTAGAAGCGCTCTGTGTGGAACCTCTTAAACACTATTATGACGCTGCTTCGATGTATGCAACAATTCAGTCGTTTGGATTAGACTTGGATTCAGATACCGCGAGGCGTTATCTGGTGGAATTATTTTCTCTACCCTGGTGGGGTCGTGTCTGGACCGTCCAGGAGTATGTGCTCGCGAAGACCGCAGTATTCCAGAGTGGTGGGCATCTTCTGATGGGTATCTATATGAAAGGACTCAGCGAAAGTTTTCTTAAGCACTCGTCATGCTGCAGCCGTGGTGGGCGTTTCGAAAACTCATGGTTACCAATAAGGGACCTGAAAACAGGGGAAGTTCTTGCAAAGGCCTTATCGCTTTTAGCCTTTGCAGCATGGGAGGGCAAATCAGAGCAGCATCCTCTTCTCACGGCCGCATACTTCCGCAATCGCCAATGTTCTAACCCATTGGACAAACTTTATGGCGTTCTTGGCCTGGCAGATCCAGCATCCCAGTCACAGATACGACCAGACTACAACTCGACACCTAGAATTGCTTACACAAGGGCGACTATGGGATGGATCTCTGAATCCCGTGTCCTAGACATACTAAGCTGTGTGCATGGGGAAAGAAGCGACAGCCTAAATATACCAACCTACGTCCCGGATTTATCAATCCCGACGAGCTTACAAAGCACGCATTTGACTCTAGAGCGGCATGATGCAATGGAGAGTTTTTTTCATGCCGCACAAGATAGTGAAGCACGCGTATCGCTGTGCCCCTCATTCGAAGTTACGACTCACGCCATTTTCATGGACAACATTCTAAAGACCGTAGATGAAGAGACGGTTTCCTCCTGGGGAACAATGGATGAGGAGCGAGAACACACTTGCAGCAGCAACAACAACAGCAACAACAACAGTGACATGCTCACTAGGTATGTCCCACTACTCCGAGCCTGTTGGCAGACAATTTGTGGCGGGATCTTGCCGCGCGTTGTCTCGGACGACGTGGATGAAGGATTCCGGCTGGTACAGGACAATGACTACGCTGTGTTTCAGAAGTGGTGTTCCTGGGACGAGGGCATGACTTCCGATGCAGAAGCCCTTGCATTCAACAGTGCGGCCACTATGGCACAAGAAGGCAGAAACTTCGCCATCACGAACACAGGCTACATCGGTCTCATACCAGAAAAGGCGAAGCCAGGAGACCACTTAGTCCTCATGCCAGGAGGGAAGGTTCCGTACATACTCCGCCGAGTCCGCGAATCTAAAAAGCGCCGCCACTGGAAGAAGAGAAACGCCGTCAGGCGGTATGAGTTCATCGGCGACTGCTATATCCACGGCATCATGCACGGTGAGGCTTGGGATGAATCTAAGTTGCAGAAAATCATCTTGGTGTAGCGCTTCAACGTACTGTATGTTGGTGGAGACCGAGAATTTGTCCTGAATGGGAAGCACAGTGTACTGTCGGTGGCATTGTGTAGAATCTTACGGACTGCAAGATACGCAGGATTGTGGGTACCACTGCTGTGGTGCGGGGCGAGATATATCCTACATGGTTCATGTGCATTCTGCGTTCTGAGCAAAACTCATTGCTCAGGACATACGACTATCCTACGCCGGATCCCGCAATTTCAGTCACCAGTCAGAGCACTACCACATCCAAAAGCTGAAGTAGAGTGGAATAGCTCGACATAGTCGTGCACACAGAGAATGAATTCCAATTCGGCGCCCTATCCTCCACAGCAACGCAACCTGCGGAGAGAGTCTCCAGTATGCGACCATCATCTCCCATGCACCATGAGCTACCGATACCGCGTCCATCCAGAGTACAGCTCAGCTGACGTGAACGACAGCACCATATCGCCTTCCTCTTCTCCTGCTGGATTCAAGTTAGACGCCTACAGGCAGTTTCTTTCCAGATATGTTCTGAGCGGGCAAAGTTGATACCAGACGCCACATTACGTTGGTCCCATGCCCACCGCATGAACAGAACAGAAACGAGACCTCTAATAATACAAGAGCGTGGGACAATCAGAGATGTCCATGATCAGAACAGAAGATAGACTGCTATACCACCTCGTCAATCAACTTTATCCTTGACGCACCTCATGTAATGTAACAAGGATTGAAGTGTCCACTACGACCTACACCCGCCCAGCACTTGCCAGATGCGGTATATCATAAGTCGGTTTGGTTATCGCCTATAGCTACCAATGACCCCGACCGGACCCTAACTCCAACCCAGTCCCGATCCCGATCACTGACAGTGCTTCCAAGTCTGGAACCAGGCGAGTTGGGTGTCTCGTGAACCCGGACTGCGATCGATGGGAAAAGTAACTTACCGGGGTGGGAAAGTTGAGACATGGGCGCTATGGATGGAGATTTCAAGCTTGGCTCAACGGCGCGCTTTCTCTACCGGGGGAATCTAGGGCGAGGGGTCTGAAGTGGGTGTGTGGTGATTGAGGGGATGGGGTTCGATATCTGGGATGCCGCAGAGGGGATTTGGGTCTAGTTCGAGACTCATGCAGGACCGTTTTGTTTGTTCTCTGGGTATGCTGGTGGTCAGAGCAGGCAGTCATCAACACTCACCTCGCGGTCCTCAGAGCGTGATAAACCTCAGAGCATGATACAATATGCCGCTCAGCAGGCCCCAGCCACGACATCCAAAATGATTGTATCACCGCAACCCTTATGCTTCTCGCTCCTCCCTTGGTATCCCGTCACTCGATCTTCCCTCCCGCTTCGGGCTGGATGGAGAACACACGCAACAACTCACTTTTCCCCGCTGTAGCCCAAGAACCCATGGTCCCCGCATCTCCTTCCCCAAGCAACCCACAACACCCACCAACACTATTGTACATGGCAACATGCACAACACCAACGGTGGTTGGTCGCGTACCACGTACCAAACGTCACGTTGCACTAGCGGCCCTCATTGGCCCAATCTCGGCTCACCCAAACGTTATCTCAACCGTCCGAGTCGAGTCGAGCCGCACCGCACTGCACCACGCAGAGGCGCACCATGGCTGACCCGCATCCAACCGGCGCTGAATCCGGGTCTTTGGCTTCCCGATTCCGAGGGCGCAGGATCTGGATCCAGCGCTTTTGGGGGTTTGTCTGGCGCGTTTCTTGTCCTGGTATCTCTCTCCGGTGAGAATGCGGATGACGAGTGATGCGGGTATCTGCATCTGTCTGTCTCTGTGTCTGCGGAGAGATACAAGGCAGGGGCTTGAGAGGGAGTAGCGATGGAGGGAGACTGTTGACAAGTGAAAGGAGGACGGGGTGAAGTAGGCGGCGCGGCGCGGTAGGGACCGTACTTGGAACACAATGGAATGAGACCGGTACGGTGAGAATTGCAGCTCGTGAAGATGGGTGACATCGCAGGCACTGCGTTGTTGCTTCGTGAACAAATGCACAAAAGGCCCTCACCTCACCTCACCTAGCCTGGATACTCGCTGCATTCACTCCAGCTATATCCCCGCCCCACTCCATACAGCCTCAGGTACCAGCAAGCGCGGCGGCAGTACAATGCAGTCCACACCCAACACACAAGTCCCCACGCCTACCCTACAGGCCTCATCCACCCCCACATCACGTCACATGGCACAGCACCGTTGGCTGCCTCACCACCACAGCCGGGTGTGATTGGCGCGTCACCCTCTCCATGGCCAGCGAGACGAAAAAGAACGGTACTGTGCAAGTGGGTGGGTGGTGCATCCGATATACCGGTCTGAGGACGGAACGAGGATCGCTTCCGTAAGGGGCAAGCCGGACCGGAGGACGCGGAGGGTGCGGAGGGCGGTTGCGTCGCTCTTACGGGCGATACGGGGTTGTGGTGTTACACGCCACACACACATACACCCAGACTTGGGTTGCACAGGATTCAGCATGTGGTGTGCATTTTGTCCAGGTATTACGTTCGAAGGCTGCAGGAAGGATGCTTGAATGTGGGCTGTCGAGCAGTTGATCGTGGCGGCACAGCGTGAAATGGTGGTGGTGATAGTAATAGCTTTATTGCGCCAGCCTACACGGCGCGAGATGTGATATAGTATAATAGAGATAGACAGCTACGTGGGAATGCATGCTACCACATCGTCCCGACCGTTCTGGTTCTATGCAGTATCCTTTTCCTCCCAATCTGAGAACCCAATACGATCAGCCATGCAAAGGGTCTATCATGACGAAAACAGCCTCCCAATGCGCAAGATGGAACGAGGCGAACATGGCTCGACGCCGACAGAAACTCCGTGGTACAACGCCAGAAATGCAGTGTGCGGACCGTACCCTAGGTGCGCAAAATAGATGCAGTAATATTAACAATTGAAGTGAATGCTGTGGGTGTGCTGTCATCAGTCTTTGCGGGCGAGGATCTTCATAATCTCGTCGCTGGGACAGGTAACGATAGGCTTGCGTTTGGGGACCTCGGCAGGCGGGGCAGCAAGGGCGGGGACAGCGTCGTCGGCCTCTTCTGGGGCGTAGGTGGAGCCGCGTCGACCCTGGGGTTTGCCCTCGTTGGACTCGAAGACGGATGGGCGGCGCTGGAAGACGGAGTCGTCATGCAACGCGAAGACCGACTCGCGGCGCTCGAATTGCAGGGGGATGCTGCCGTCGTGGGGTGGCAGGTACGAGGGTCCACCCTTGGTGGGCGAAGAAACAAAGTTCCATCCAGGGAACATTCCAGGGCTCTCGGCATCCTGGGGGACGAAGATGGAGCCGCCGCGGGGACGCAGGTTGTCAAAGGGGCTGGCGTCGTCATTCTCGTCGTCGTCGGCGTCGTCGGCATCGTCGTCGGGGGTGCCGTTCTCGCTCTGCTGGATGGCATCGAGCTTCTTGGCATCGAGATGCGACTTCTGCAGCGCGAGCTCGAGGTCCTCGGGGGTGAAGGGCTGCGAGTTCTGGCGGGTGCGGTCCGAGGCGGTGCCTGGGCGTGTGCTGCTCGGTCGTGCCGAGTGGATTGAGCTGGAGCGGCGACGGGCGGCTGCGGCTTCCTTTGGCTGCGTGTCGCGCGGGTCTTGGGTGGGATTGCGGGAGAGGCCGACTGTGGCAGGTTAGTCGGGGTCGGGGCGGGCGACAGCAGCACGCAAATACACACCATTGAGGACGTCGCCCTCGTCGTCGCTGGCCTCGCGGATGTTGGCCGGGCGCTCGCTGTCGGAGATGCTCGCGCCAATGCCGCTGTCGACCCAGGTGTCGTCGTCGTCGTGGTCGTAGTCGCTGTGGAAGCTGGAGCGGCGGCTGCGGTGGACGCTGCGGCTGCGGCTGCGGCGGCTCCTGAAGCTGCCCTTGCGGCTCGGCAGACGGCTGCCCATGGGCGAGTACAGGCTCTGGTGGCTGCGGCGGCGCCAGGCCTTCTTCCAGGTGAAGGCCTCGAGGTTCTTCTTGTGCTCGGGGTCGACGGGGCGGCGGTACTTCATGGGCGGCATCTTCTCGCCGGGCTTGTAGAAGTCGCTCTCGGGCTCGGCGTCGTCCTTTTTGCTGCGCTTCATCTTGCCCGCAATGCCGCCCTCGCCCTCCTGCCCGGTGAGGACGCGGCGGAGGCGGCTGCGCAGTGCTCCGGGCATGGTGGGGGGTCGTCAAGAAATGGCAATGCTTTGAAGTGCAAGGCGTCCAGGGTCAAGTGTGCAGGGCGTCCAGCGTCAAGTGTGCAGAGCGTCCAGTGTCAAGTGTGCAGAGCGTCGAGGCCAAGTGCGTCGAGGTCAAGTGCGTCGAGGTCAAGTGCGTCAATGCGTGGGTGAAGGCGGGCGGAGTCCAAGGAGGGTGAAGGCGGGCAGAGTCCAAGCGAGGTGCAGCCAGGCACGGTCAGAAAGTCGGCGCAGGCGGGCAGTGAGGCTGTTATGGGCGCGGGCGCCCGGGGCCTGGCTACTAATAACAACGGCACTCTCGGGGGAGAGTGGGTCGGTGTCGTCGGCTGGAGAGCAAACCCTGGGCGTGGTGCCGAAACAGTTCTGGGGCAGCGTGCTCCTCAGGCGAGCGAGCGCTGGGAATGCGGAGGTATAAGGCCGCCGCGCACAACGAGGCCTGCGCTGCCTGCGCTGCAGAGCGTCGAGGCAGGACTAGAAGAAAACGCGGAGGCGCCAGAGCCTGCCCGGCAGCACCACCCCAGCCCAGCGCCCGCCGACGCCGCGCTCGCTCAACACACGCAGACGCAGCGCCTGCAGCAGATTTCTTCTAGAGCCGCGCCAGAAGCCCGCCCAACCGCACGCTGCAGCTGCAGCTGCACCTCACCGCGCCGCGCGCTGGCGGCGACCGGCGATCGGCCGGCCGCACTGGCTCGACGAGGGTGGAGTGCACGCAGGCCCGAAGGCGCTGGCGCGGTGGCGACGAGAAAATAATGGCGCAACGTCGTCGAGCGCGGCCTGCTGATAGGGCGGGGGCGGCGTTGGCAGCGCTGCTCGGCAGTGAGCATGCGGCAGGTGCTGGGCGGCGCGCAGGGAACCGTCCTGCGCGCTGCCCCTAGCACCGCGCCCCAAGCCTTTGCTCGCTCCCATGGCTGCGAGCACACGCTCCTGCTCCTGTGCTCCCGCCAACGCCTGTCACTTGTCAGCCCGTCGTGGACGAGACGGCCGGGAGCCCGCGGTCGCATCGCGGTTGGGCGCCGTATTCTGCTGCGCGGGGTACGCGCCAGCGCCGCCATCCTGGTCGGTGATCGGTGATGTCAGCGCGAGCACCGAGCACACAGCAACCAAGAGCGTGTCACGGCAGCACATCCCACATTTATGGCCGCCCGACGGCCCAGAGGTGCTTGCATGCCTGCGCGCTGGGCGTCTCCAGCCCTGCCCCCACCGTTGACTTACTTGCGGCTGCACCTCGACCACCGAGGGACGTCAGCACGGCCAGATGGCCAGCGATCCCGCGGGGCTGTCTGAGGCTGCCACCTCCACGCTTGCTGTCAAGACGTCGGCTTGGGACACTTCGCGGCCTGGACGCACTGCAATGGGACTGGTCTTGGCTGCTTCTGGCGGCGACGTGCATAGCGGGCGCGCTCATTGGAGCCGCCATTCAGCTGCTGCGCGCCATCCAGCTGGTATGAGGTCATAGGCGCTACTGTGTAGCTGTAGCAATGTGATGATGTTATTCGACATGAAGGAGCTGTGCCTTGTTCTGTGCCCTCTATACTAACCTGGTGATGCCCTCATAAGAATAGCAGCAGAGCTCCGCAATCCCTGGAGCGATCACACCCGTTTGACCAGCATGGAGAAGATCAAGAGCATTCTGTAAGCTGCGCACCACAACTGAGACACCCGCTGCTGATGCTACTGACAGACACCCTCACGCCCACGACAAGGACCGCGAGACCGCCGGCCATGTCTCTCACGACCACAAGGGCACAGCAGGCACTGCGGGCACAGCTGCGCAGCCAAGTACCGCCACTCCTGGAACCTCTGCTGGAACCTCTGCAACCACTGCAACCGCTGCGACCACTGCGACCTCTGCTGGAACCACGGCACCCACGTCTGGAACCACGTCGGGAGCTGCCGGGCACCAGTACGTGCTACCCCTCCCCCAATTGAGACTGTACTGACAGAGTCACAGACCCACGCCAATCTACGATGAGATGACTGGACACAGCAACCCACCCAAGTTCTCAAACACGCCCAATGTCGGTGCAGGCGCTGGCACGGGCCCTACCGCATCGACCAACGAGTCTCCCCTCGGCGACAGTGCTCGCCATGGCGATGACTCGCGGCCGCAGGTCAGCAGCGGCGCGTACGATGGGAACAGCGAGGCTAGCATCAAGTCGGGCGTCATTGGATTCACGCCAGGGCAGGGTGGCCAGCAACACGCTGCCTTACCCGGCGCTAGCAACTTTGAAAGCAGGCTGGATCGCAATCATGTCGTTGGTCAAGGCAATGCTGGGACGAACACCAGCTCGGGCCTGAGGAATGAGGTTACTCAGGAGCAGCCCAGCACAATTCCAGGTAGGTAGTCACTTAGATTATTATACAATACGAACATTCTCTAACGTTTGACGGCAGCTCCATCAAGCACCGCTCACAATAGCTCCACCCAGCAGCCGTACGGCTCTGATCCCACTGGCACTGGTCGCTCCTTCCCTCTTTCTGGAGGCGTTACGTCAAGATCCGACAACACCTCGACTGCTCACGGATTGAACGCCAGCGAACGTGAGCCCGCAGCCAACCAGAGTGAGCTCGGTGGAAATGATCGTCATGGACGCGCAGGCCTTGCTGGCGCCGCCGCAGTTGCTGCAGGTACAGCAGCTGCTACACACAGCCGCAGTAATGAAGCTGATGCCCCTCAACCAGGCACGTTCAGTGACCGCAACACATCACCCACGGGACACACCCACTTGACAACAAGCGTACGAGAGCACAACATTCATCCTGACGCACTCCACGCGGCAGGTGTGCGTCCTGTGCACGATTCTGACGACCCTGCACATGGACCCCCGTACGAAACACCCCACCTGAACACGGGAACTATGCTTGACTACGAGAAAGCGTATGGCAGTGATCCGCACACACATCACACTGGACTTCTGGACTACCGTCCACATGCCCATAGGTCAGACACTAGCCCTCACATTCCGGGAGAGTTTCCTAGCCCAACACCGGACAACGAGCGCTCTGGGCCTATCCTTGCAGACACAGGCTCAACTTCTGCAACCACCACCACTGGTGCTTCGGGCACTCATGATCTCCGTCACACTGGCACCTTGGATGATCCTACGCCGAAGTCGACGGACCAATCCGGCCACCATCTTGGGCGTGACGCTGCGATAGCCGGTGGAGTAGGTGCTGCAGGCCTGGGTGCGGCTGCTCATCACAAGCATGAGACTCCACCGACGAGCACTGGCAACTTATACGACGAGAAGAACCCATACAGCTCGAAAGCACTCGATCCCCGCGTTACTGGTGGCGAGTCACGATTAGATGACCAAAGGTTCGACCCTACGGTCACATCGTCATCCCAGCCTATTTCCAGCTCACCTGCACCTGTACCTCCTCCCAAGTCAGAAGAGAGACAGCACAACTATGGCCGTGATGCTGCCATTGCTGGAGGTGCTCTTGGTGCCGGCGCTTTGGCCGGTAGTGCTCTGTCTGGCGAGAGACACCGCGACACCAATTTACGAGATTCACCATCTCTGCCTACCAGCCAGCACACAACTGGCACCACCAATCCGAGCACAGTGGGCACCACGTCGACCTCGCATCAGCTGCCGTCGATCTCCACAGCTGGCACTAGTGCGTACCAGCCCACAAGCACCCACGAGCCTCAATCCAACTACGGACCTGATGCCGGCCTTGCTGGTGCTGGAGCTGCTCCAGCAGGCGGCCTAGCATACGCCGGTTCTCGCGACCAGCCTTCGAATCAGCGTACAGTTGGCTCGACTGCCGAGGACCCCGCCTCGAAGACCATCGGGCCTCACAAGAGTAATATTGCCAATATTCTGGACCCACGCGTCCAGCCTGACCCAGCAAAGCAGAAAGATCACACCACAGCCGGCCCCCATCAGTCTGACACACTGAATCGCGCCGATCCTAGGGTCGACGACAAAGCTGGCCAGCATCACTACGGCCGAGATGCTGCGGTCGCTGGCAGTGCCGGCGCTGCAGGATACGGTGCTTATGAAGCTGCCAAAGCCTACGGCGACCACCGCAGCACTCAGCCCGGAGCTTCGATGCAGGACCAGCGGTACGACCCTACCGCTGCTGGTGCTCGTGCGCCCAACCCTGTTCCTGCTTCCTCTGAGTACAACTACCACAATCCCGACGTAGCCGCCCTTGCAAGCTCTACCACAGCCCCACCATACCACGGTTCAGCGACTGGCCAAACGCAGCAGCCTTACACCACGGCTCAATTGGCCCAGTCAGCCAGCTCTCAGCCCCCTCAAGCTTACAAAGCTCCCGAGGTAGGCAACAGCGATCTCGGTCCCAGAGACAACAGCTCTCGTAACGCAGCTCTTGGCGCCGGAGCGGGTCTAGCTGGTGCTACTGCTGTAGGATATGGTTTGTCCCAGCGTGGCGACAAGGACCAGCATGCTTCCACTCCTGGGGCGTCTACCCAGCCCGGTACTTCTTCGCTGCCTCAGCCTACAGGCTCTCTTCAAGGACAGCAGTACCCCCACAACACAGAGCCTGTCCAGTCACACACCAGTCGCGACGCTACACTTGCTGGAGGTGCTGGTGCTGCAGCTGGCGCCGGAGCCGGCTACGCTTACGGCCAGCGTGCACAGCCTCAGTTCGACCCGAAAGAGCAGGAGAGGCTGGAGAAGGAGACCGCCAAACGCCAACATGAACTCGAGAAGAAGCACGACAAGGATGTCCACAAGCTCGAGAAGGAGCACGAGAAAGACATCAAGAAGCATGAGAAGGAGGCGGCCAAGCATGACGAGGAGAAAGAGAAGAAGGGCGGTATCTTAGGTTTCCTCCACCGTGACAAATCCAAGAAGGAGAAGAAGGATCGCAGCCCTGAATCTTCGCCTCGCCACTCTGCTGAACGGCGCTCTGGAGAGCTGAGCGGTGATGACAAGTTTGGTCACGGAACCGGCTACAAGGGCCGCAATCTTCTGCACAAGGAGCCTCCCGAGGGCCATCCAGCGCGCGAGGCTCTCCACGCCAACAACCGCGTTGGTACCGATGGTCCTATTGGTGCTGATCGTACTGACGAGCACCACTATGGCCGCGACGCTGCCCTGGGCGGTGGCGCCGTCGGCGCAGGAGCGCTGGGCGTCCACGAGCTCTCCAAAGACCGCACTGAGCCCAGTAACCTCTCCGGCACCACTGGCAATACTTCGGGCGCCCACGAGTCCGTTGTTCCTGGTCAGCAAACCACCCTCCCCGACCGCACGCGCAAAGATGACCACTATGGCCGCGACGCAGCACTCAGCGGCGGCGCCGTAGGCGTAGGCGGCCTTGCCGCGCACTCACTGCACAACAAACAAACCGACCCCTCCTCAACCACCATCGGACACCCCGGCACCAATCTCGCGGGCTCCCAGCAAGCCACACTCCCAAAGAATACGACAGCCGGCTCTGTGCTGGGGAACCGCACCCAGCAGCCAGTGCAGGACACGTTCGTCAGCGGCAAGCGCGAGCACATTGGCGTTGACGGACCCATTGGCGACCCGAACATGATTTCCGGCGATCGGTAAGACGCCCTCTTCCCATATCCTTTCCTTCCCCATACCCTCCTACCCCCACCAGTCCTCTGAAATTGTCCCCGAGAACCCTGATTAACATGCCCCCAGTCAAACCCGCCAAGGCGTCTGGGGCGCACACCCCGTCTCCGACTTAGCACAAGACCACACAGTCATCGAGCCGCGCACAGGCCTACCCATGAACGTGGGACGGTACGGCGATGGCGCGGGGGGCACGGATGGCGGACCTGTGGCGCATCGCCATCCCGAGACGGTGGAGGGACAGGTGATGCCGGGGAGTGTGGATCGGACGCATGCAGAGACGGATTGGCAGGGAGTGGGGAAGAAGAATACTATCTATTGATGAGATAGTAAATGAGTAGGGTGTCGGGTTAGGGCGTTGGGTTATTTGGGCGAATGGGAGATGGAGGGGGAACTATATACCTTTGCGATTTCGTCGCTGTACGGAAGTAATGTTTGAATGAACGTTGGAATTACCACATCACTCACTGAACATATCGATTCCTCGCACTCCAACCGACACACCCTATCTCTCTCCCCTCTCCCATCCTTACCCGCAAACACGGCGCCTATTTGCAGTCTCTACAGCCTGCGCCTCAAAAGAAAGACCTGCTCTTAAGATACCTCCACGTTTCCATCCCACCTGATATGAAACAACCCTATCACATTCAAGCTCTTGATGTTCCTCTCTACAGCAAACGCTATACACGCTCCAAGACATTGCACATGTCCATCTCCCTCCTTACACTACAGGAGTACAACCCCATCACCATCTGTCCATGAGTGCATCTTGTATCGACTCAAATGCATGCATGGCCCGGGGTCCAAAACGCCGACGACGAGTCGTGCCCCTGCTCTCATCCACGCCCAACGCCCGGTTCTCAACCTTCCTGCTTGGCCTCGTCTGAATCGGTTCTCTTGGTCCTACCACTTCTTTCGTCAGCCATATCTGAAGTCTGCCGATAGCCATTGGGTGGGGTTGCGACTGCTTTAGTATCGGTCTTCATTCAATGCCTAGGCGGATACGGGTCTATGCACACGGCGAGATGTCATTGCGAGAGGGTTTCATTTTCCAGGTTCGGGATGTGTGTTCAGTCATTTCCGGGGTGGCGACTGTGATAAAGTCAAAATCACTGGGCGCACTTTACTGACGATTAAGCATAAAATAGACCAAGGTCGTTCGCCGAAAACCTTTCTGGCACGCCTTGTTGATATGTTCACGGCTTGAAATTGCTTGTCATTGCATTGATGCGCTGTGTGACCCCCTACATGCCGCAGGTATGAAACTACTGCCTGTAGGTATCATTCAAGAAAGCAGCGAGGCCTGGATCAAAGCCGCTGCTAGCAGGGCTGATATCTATGAAACTGCCACAACCAGCGCTGCAACTGCGTCGGAGAACAGCAACGGTGGGTGTTTTTCCGATCTTTATACTTCTTTCAGGTCGAGGAACCTCGAGTACTCGATATCACATGTTGCTGAACGGCACCCTCAGGATAAATTGATCCAGTGAGGTTTCTTATGCAGAACTTTAGGTCTTTGGACACTTCTGGCTCGCTCCTGAGTATATCAGGAAAGCCGACTGTCGAACCACACGTTGCTGGACTATGGGATAAGAGTCTCCTGGAAGACTTGAAATGGAGCACCATACGTCACGACGAATGAAGAAGACCTCTTCTGAAGGTTCCGAATTTATCTGACGCAGCCATGAGATTGTCAATCATGATGTAGAGTACATCTCTGAAACCGCCTGGGATGGCGTCTTGTAGCGTGGGAAGCCCGATGCCACTTTCACCGCAACTGGCCCTCACACCTGAGCAAAGTCGTCAATGCTGTGATGCCGCTCGAAAGTCATATCTGCACAGATTCATGTTGAATGAAAGCCGAAGATTTTACGCTTTCCTGTCGAGCTTGAGTGATGCGTACTGATAGAACTCAAGATCTCATGGCATCTGTGGCCTGACTACGATTTGTCCACCGGCACGAATCTTGTTCAGAAAGGCGAAGCGGTTGAGATAGCACTGGTAGATTTGAGACAACTCAGACACATCCATGGGGCTTATCGTTCGCTAACACGGGCTTCGCGTTGCGAGAGATCTCAGACAACGAGTTAGAGCGAGCAGGGTTGTGCTACATACACCTGAAATCGACCAGGAGCTTTTGCGAAGAAGAGCTACAGCGGAAGACAATTTCCCATTAAGATCTCGCAAGCATCTAGCCCACTCTCTGTCAGTGCACAGACTCAAGGCCATGTAGGATTTGCCTCAGCGAAGCCAACGGTGTGGTATAGCACGAACACCTGTGTATGGTTGAAATCCGTAATTTCCCACGATCATAGAAACTACGCATGTGCGTTGGGAGCGCGATCAAGCGACGTATGTTATTGCCTGTGCATCCCTCCAAGGATACACGAGATGAGAGTAGCCCGCTTGCTTTCACCATCATAGCACCGGGATGTTGGCCTCATCATCCTCATCCTCATCCTCATCGACCCTCTCCAACCCTCCCAAACCATTCTTCTCACCCGCTCTCGTCCGCTCCACCACCAGACGTGTGGGTGTTCGCCACCTACAACCATCAGCAAAGTCCTTCCCTCTGTGAAAGAACCACTCGACTCACCAATGGAATCCTGAAACTATCCCCTCCACCAGGCAGCACAGGAGTACGAACCAGAAGACCACCTGCACATCTGGTGTCAACCAGGAATTCTCTGTCCCCTCGAGGTGGGGTTCCTTGACATCCATGATCCTCTGTATTTGTCGGTCTTCCTCCGAAACGAGCGGGCCGGACCCTATAATAGCGTTGGCAAATCGCGTGACCAAGCGTATGGTGGGCATTCGGCGCAGTGTTGACACTTCGGAGCCTGGTGTAGAGGTTGTCGACCGATTGAAACTGGCGCAGGCCAAGCCACCCACAAGTACACCAGAGACTCCGTTGCCGTTGTAGTGCTGGAGACGGTATCAAGAAGACCTGGTGCAGCAGTAGCTTAGAAAATGCAGAAAAGACCTGGAACCCGCAAGGTGCACATTCACCACGACATGAGTTGCAAACCTGGTGTCTGCAGCTCACGCAGAAAAAACAACTGCACATGTATACTCACCCGTCCACCGGGCACTCCGCCCCTCCACCACGCAACCCCCCCAAGCCCCTAGTCAGACCATGCAGTGTTCCTGCAAGGAACTGCCCACGCACCCTGCACCACCACGTACCCTGCACCTACGCGACCTCGCACCCTGCTCTCACCCAAACATCGATCTACACAGAGTTGCACACACCTTCTATCCACCCCACAGCTGACGACGCTCTAAAGCTTACAAAAGCTTGACCCCTTACACCGACCCGTCGTTGGACAATACGAGACGCTAGTGTATGCTTAATCATCTCTTGAAGGCGCTGATTGGCCAGCGCTTTGGGTTGCTCAGGAAGGTTAGATGGGGGCAGCATGATTGGTGGAGAGGGGGGTGGAGCGGCGGGATGGAGGATAAGAATAGGGTTTTTGCTCGTGTAGGGAGGGAGGAGAGGAGGTTTGTAATCGAGGCTGATCGCTGGGCTGATTTGGGCGGGCAGGGGAGGCTGAGGACGGGCGCTAGAGGGGCGCGTGCGTGCGGCTCTGATGTGCTGGACTACATACGAGCGCGGGAAGTGGTTTAGGCTAGATGAGGGTCAAGAAGAGGCGAGCGCTGCCCGCGGGCGGGTGAGGGCAGGTGCAAGGAAGAGGATGCGGTGTGAGGGTCATCGCGACGGAGGCCGCGGGTGCATTGTAATGTTTTGAAAAGGGGAATATAACATAGAAGCGGAGATATCTACTCTCCAGTAATCAACCACCAGCCTCCACCAAATATGATCGCGAGCACCAGCGCAGTCAGAATACCGGCACCGGCCCTGTCTCCAGTAGAAATAGGGTCGTGTTCGATCGTTAGGGTCGTCCCTGCATCACTGCCAGCTGTAGGATCATTCTCGCTGATTCCGCCGTTGTCCATGCCTACAGGTCCCGACACCTGATCAACAAGCAGATTTTGCATTACCTCAAGCGCACTCATCTGCTCTCCAATACCGACTTCGCCGTCATTGGCCCCTCGCCACCAGCGCATTCCGCAACCGTTCCTGCCGGGTCCGCACTGTCTAGCCGCAGCGACAGCAGATGCGCGGAGTCGAGGCATGATGGATTCGCGGGTCCACGGAGCCGTGAGCATAGTGAAGCCCATCCAGCGCGCAAGGTATGCTTTGAATGAGCGCTGGTCGTGATCGCATAAACCGTTCCGCTCGCAGGCTACTTCGATCATGACATCTGGTGCTCCCTCGGCGGTGAAGAAGACGCCTGTGCCCTTGATAATGCCCTCAAGACGGCCGCGCCAGAGCGATGCCGCAGTCTGCGATCTGTTAGTCGTGTGCAATGGTAGAGAGTGCCGTGTTGCAGCTTACGTCGTCGCCTGCCGCTGTTGACAAGTTCCACATCGCTGCGGCGCCGGACATGTGGATGCCGGCATTGTAAGTCCATTGGATGTGATTGACCTCCGTGCAGTTCTTACGCTCGGTCGTGCCGTCGTAGAAGTGGTAGTCAGGGCTGATGAGCCCGACAGCCAGCTGCCAGTCGTATGCCTTGTTTGCCCATTCGGCATATGTAGCATTGCCCGTGTATTTGGCAAGTCTTGCTGCGATGTTGAAGAAGGCGCCGTTCGAGATGGTGTTTTTATAATCGAATCCTTGGTTGAAGCGGAAGATCTGCCAGTTGAGTCCACCACCACATGTGTCTGCATTCCAGCGCGGCACCTGTGTGTTGAAGACTGCAATAGCGAGAGACAGCCACGACATTTCCCCCTCAACATCAGGTAGCTTGTTCTCTGCAGCCGACATGGCTGTCATCCCCCAGAATGCTTGATCGTCGTTTCCGAGCGTGCTCGTCTGATTAGGTGGCATAAAAGCCTTGGGCTGGCCGATCTGGTGCACCATCGCCTGTCGCGCAATCTCGTTGTATTGGTCGTCGCCGGTGTAATACCAGTAATCGATGAGGGAGCCGAACATGGCACCACATAGCCACCAGTAGTACGGGTCCGGAAGATTGCCGGGTACATCGCCGACTCTGTCTCCAGTGTACCAGTCCCGCATACCAGCTGCGACAATCTTGCTCGCGCTCTTGATCGATTCTGGTGGCGTTAGCATCGTCCAAGCGTGCTGGCGAGGCGCGTACCTGGATCGTCGGGATTAAGCTCAATAGCATAGCTGGTGATGGGCGACAGCAGGCCCACCACGGCATAGAGAAGTGTCGAAGGCTTCATCGCGGATCGCCCGGGTGTTACAGAAGGAGGGTTTAAAAGTCGAAGTCGGACATGCGAAGCGAACGTGCCTCAGGCAGCGAGTTGAGCGAGTGACGAGGTGGGAATGAGTGCAAGCGGTGGGGTGAGTGTCAACCGTAGGTGTGGGGAGCGGAGTTTGGAGGTGGACGGATGCGCAAGTCGTGATGTTATGAAACCCCTTGACCGTGAGCCAAGTAACGGCGCAACCGCAGCAGTTCCTGGGCGACTGTGCGACTCTTGGACACCGTCAACCAGCGGGACTCTAGGCATCGAACACTCCAGTCGTGATGAGATTGAGAGCGACCTTGGCAGCCGTATCTGCTGCATTGAATGGCCGTCTCATCTTACAGCCGCGGTCGGTGCTCGTCCAAGCGAGGCGCAGCAAGTCGTGTCTGCGTTGCGACAAAGCACCGCGTTGGCACACCGCCGTGGGGAGGCTGGCACGCTGCTGTGCGTTTGCCTGCAGTCCGTCCGGCCCGGAACGCCATCAGCGTAAGACGCCATCATCATCGAGCGGTCGTGGACATCAAGGAATTATGCGCACCAAGGTGCTGGCAAAGTTGGAAGGGATGCGTAATGTGAGTCGCCAAGTTGGAGACGGCATTAGCGCAGCTTGGGGGAGGGTTGGCGCCCAGGCCTCAGGAGAGGCCGTAAATAATACGCATTTTTGTCACGCCGGCCTGGAATTAGTGTAGTCTTACATGTATGTGTGCCAGGGCGCCTGAGTAGGTACTGAAGAGGAGTTGAAGTCGCTTTTGAGGTTGAGATTGCAGCAAAGCTAGAGCAGAGGGAACGGAGCTGGTGACGTCAGCCGTACTATTTTAAGACCATAGCACCTGTCAGGCAGTCGCGAAACCCACAGGCAAAATGGCCCAGAGGCCAGTATCAACACAGGTCAGCGATAGCACGATTAAAACTCCCACCAGTGAGACTTCACCTGCGAGAGCCGCATCCAGGTCGTAGGCCTGATTGACAGATCCACCCCACAGCATCTGGCACGAGACTGCCGACTTAGCGTGAGGGGATCGCCCACAACCGCTCGTGCCAGCACCAGCCGCATTCCTTCACCAGCCACACATCGTACAGCATGTCGCCCCCACAGCCCACGTCGACCAAATCTGGCGTTACCCGAACGAGAACGGGGTGCTGGACGTGCCGCGCCCGCCGCAAGAAATGCGACGAAACCCGCCCCTCATGCATGGCCTGTCGCTCACTCAATCTCACCTGCGAAGGCTATGGTGTAAGGCTCAAATGGGCAATTCGCGGTCGTCCTGGCGTTTCCTTCCACCGTGCAAACCTACGGAAGCCGAAGCCTGGGAGTCCCGTGTGCAAGGCTGAGCCTCAGAGTACACCTGTATCGTGGCCCGTAGGGCTAGCCGACTGCGAGAGCAAGAAGGACCAGGTGCTACTACAGTATCTAGGCTGGGATGTATTTGCGGGGCTGTCTAGTTTCGAAAGAGAGCTACTGTACGACTGTAAGCTCTCCCTCTCGTCTTACGGGAAGGTTCATTGACTTCAGAGGTAGTTGCTGATTGGGGTGCCTTGACACTCTTCGCGCGACCTGCGATCGAGAGTGTTCCAGATCCAGGACGTTTTCGCGAAAGCTTAACGTACTGCGCGCAGTCAAAGTTGATGCTTCTGAACAGCTTGACCTATCAGATTACTTGTGATCCGAAGCATGCCCAATATGTAGATGAGTACTATGGCCGAAGTATCAGGGGCTTCCGCGAAGCACTCTCAGACCCAGTGTGCTTTAAAGAAGAGATGACGCCGTACGCAGGCATACTTCTCTGCTCGATTAGCGTAGGTTTCGAGATTATGGTAGCTGGAAGTGATGTTGGCTGATGGTGGCAGATGAATCGAGCCATGCCTTTCAGCATACATCTTAACGGCATTGCGAGTATCTTCCACCAAAGGCATGTATTGCAGTCACCTACAGACGAATCGAGAGAGCTGGCTGGACTGATCGGGGTACTGGACCTTCCGACACACAGCCTTGGCCGCAAGAACACTCACCTACACATGTGGAACCAGCACTGCATGGGCCAAAAGGGCGTTGAAGAGGTCACGGGTCTTCCCTGTAGTTTGATTGATCTGTTCGCCTCACTCATGGATGACGACGTCGAAGAGCGACTGCTACAATGGCCGGGTGAACCCAACGAGCCTGTGATGTGCAAAATCTGGGAGGCTACGCAGCACGCTGGCCTGATCAGAATCAGGGATCTTCGCAGCGAGCGGAACCTGCCAGTGAACTTAAGCTCGCAATCGACTGCCTCTGCGGTGCAGCACGTGCTGGACTTGTTGCAGGATCTACGGCTCAGGCTAGACATTGGCACTTTCGCATCCATTGAAACCCTGCTCTTCTCACTGGTCGCTGTTGGGTCACAAACAAGGCTTCTGACGGCTGAGAATCGCATATTCATCAAGGAAGGCATCGTTTCCCTTGCTAACCACAAAGTTAGCTATTACCCATACTACGAAGCCGTGCTCCACGTATTGGAGAGGCTGTGGGAAGGAGACGGGTCCAAGTCGCTAGATCATATCGCAAGGGAGATGAGCTTCGAGCTCGGTCTCTTCTGAGTAGTCCTTGTTGGTGTGGTCGCCTGTGAACATCCTTGAGGGTATCATTACTATCCTTACAGACGTCTGCGCCACGGTTCTGCTACCGATATTACGAAAAGAGCGCGCAAAACATGCTATACATGCGCCATATGCTATTCTTTTTCCGTCGCTAGATTGAGGAACGATCGGGGAAACATCGCGAATAGACCAGTATCGCGAGAGGGCAGAGCCACGGTCAGAAGCCCGCGCGCGCCGAGGACGTCGAGTCTGACCAAATTTACATGCGGACACGAAGAAGGTAGCGGAGACGGACCTGAGCCACATCGTAGGTAATGTACTCGTTGTACTGGAGGTAAGCACCAGCAACGTTCGTGTCGCCAGGAACAACAGTGACATCTGGCTGAAGCGCAGTTAGCTTCTGCTTTACGCGTAAGGTTTCTGAGCGATAACTTACCATCATGATACCGGCCAACGAGGGATGGACACATTCCGCATCTTTCCACTGTTTAGGGCCAACTCGGCCCTTGCCCCAGGTACTGCACATACCCTTCGCCTTTGCATCTTCACCAGCGGTATACGAAGCGTCCGTTAGCTCGTGCATGGGGTTGCCTAGCTCTGCCTCGCAGAGCAACAGTAACGCTGTGCCGCCAGACTGGTAATGGTTGCAATAATTGGCCGACTTGCTTGACATATCAGCAAGGTAGATACCCTTGCCGAACATGTAACCAGTAGCGGGGGCCTCGGGAGGCGCGATGCGGAGACCTTGACTCAGAATACCGGCGAAATTGGTGACACGCGAGCCATGCCAGAGAAGGCGGCGGTTGCCGGAGACTCTCGCGTATGGACTCTTATCGAAGCGCTCGAACTCGCCCCTGCGTTGAATGCGGAAGATGTCTTGCACATCGTACCTAACGTTGTGCGTTGCACCCTTTGAGTTCTGAAGGTAGTCAGATAGCTCACTGAATTCAGAACTCTTGTGGCTGAGCGCCTCCATTTCATCCATGCCCAAAGTCTGGAACTGGCGATCAAGTTGGTTGACACGGCTGTCGTCTTTGAGACTGGCCTTGAGCATATCGGCAGCCTCCTTCATATCGGACAAGCTCTCCAGCAAATCAATCTCCCTCTTGAGCAGAGTGTTGTTGTTGATGATTGTTGGCCTGTTGCGCCCGAAAGCGTGAGGAATTAAAGAGTAATATCGGTTTGAGAGCTGCTCGATCTCTTGCGACGTCGTGGGATTGTCAATGAGCACGGCCAGATCCTTCAATGCCTGGAAACCACGACTGATGGTACCCTTACTGAGCTTGCCTAGCGGCATTTTCTCGGTGTCGTAGTTCATTTCGTTCAGCGCGTCCTGTTGGTACTTCTGATTGAAGATGAGTTCGATTAGATTTTGAATCGGTTTGGTAAGCTTAGATTCGGCAGCGGGCTGATCACTTTCATCCTTGGCAACGCCGTTGGCGGCACTTTCAGGCTCGTCATCCTCGTCGTCGGTATCAGGATTGTAGTTCTTCTCTACATACGCATCTGTGGACGGTTCAGTCTATCGCTCAATGCTGAGTAGCAGGCATGGTAGGCGCGGTATGGGAACAAGCAGTTTCGGCAGGCAATAGGCAAGAAAAGACAGCGATCACACTCACATTTTCCGTTCTTTGGATCCTCCCCTCGGTCCTCCCATCTGAGTCCTGATTTATCCTTAAACTTTTTCTCAAAGTTCTTCATCGCATCCGAAAGTGAGCCACTGCCAAGCATGGCGTTCTGGCCTTTCTCACCGACGCGACCCCAACGGGTCCACGTCTGAAAGTGCGCGCCGTTCGGGCTTCTCAGCAGCTGTTTGCATGTCAGGTTGGGGGAATTATGCACAGATCAAGAATACTTACCTGAACCTTGTAGAACTTGTTGTTATTGGCGGTGGCGTTTGTTTGATTCAGAGAAGCGTCCCAGATAAGGCCATCATCGTCGATGTATACCTCGTAGTTGGAGGCGGGACAATACTCGTCAACAGGAACGTGTATCTTCTTGGACTTTGCGTTCTGTCCATCACCCACCTTGGCTTTGTCGATCTTGGCCTTGTCCTCGATGGTCTTTCGCTTCTTGGACTGCGACGCGTCCTGGCTTGGTGCAGGCGAACCACTTCTTGAAGCTGCACGCTTCTTCCCGTTCGTGGCGGCTGGTACTGTTGCGGATGAATTTGATGCACCTAGCAGATAATGTGTCTCATCTGCCTTGACGTTTGATTCTTCGGTCTCTACAAGCCAATCAATGCTGACGATGTTGATGCCGTTAGCTGTAGCAGCGGCCACTTTTGTAGAATTGGACTCGAAATCTTTCTCGGTAGCTATGAGAACACTGGTATCTGACGTGACTTTCGAAGCGAAGGATCCGCCTAGATCTGTAATGCGTGTCTGGAAGACACTTTGTGTCGTGCCAGGGAAGCGTCCAGACGTCGCGATTGAGTAGCCCTCGAGCGGCGAAGCTTGAGCCTTCTTCTGAGCGGCTTTGCGAGCCATAATGGCAATTGGGAGAACGAGAAACGACTTGAGATTTAATGATATGTGCAGTGAAGAAACGCGGCTCTTATGAAGGTTCAATGTGAGTTGAGGCCATGGCCCGACATTAAGGGTGGCCTGAATGCTGCGGCAATAAGGTTCAGGCACGGCAGGCAGCAATCCTAATTGGGAAAAGCGTAACGCGCTAGTGTCTTGAGAAGGCGCGGTGTCACCTGCCGCCTGAACGCTGGCCGAACACATAACATTGCATTGTCACTGCTCATGTCCACACCCTGAGATCATCTCAACCAAATTTGCCGCAATGACTGGCCTTCTATCACTGCCTCTTGAGCTACTGGTGCACATATCATCTTTTGTTTCGACGTCTGATCTTGCAGCGCTTCGCCTCACCTGTAAGCAAATAGAGAAGTCTCTATGGGAATGGTTCACGGAAGAGTTCTTCGTCAAGAAGCAATTCATGATCACTCAGCCAAGTCTTCAAGCGCTGCTGGATATCTCTCGCCATGTCAGCTTGTCAAAGAAGTTGAGGCATCTCATCATCGCCACCAATGTGTATGACGATCTCCCTCTCCGCTTCAGGGACAGCGATGCATGTTCGAGGTTTGTCCACACACGACTGCATATGTTGTAGCTTGGACTGATATACAACAGTTATATGCAGGGCTACGCCGACCAAAAAGCGCTCCTCGACAACGGCATTGATCGCGAGATGCTGACCGAAATCTTCAAAGGTCTTATCAACCTGGAAACCATCGATGTGCGAGATTTCTGCGCCAGACGCGAACGCGATGGCACCTATTGGGCTTCTTGGGGCGCTACTACGGTCCAGAAAGAGACTGGCATGCGACTTCGTGAATCATATTGCGGAACTGGCTCGCAATCACGGTTCGTATCGCACATCTTTTCCAACCTCTTATACGCGATGGGTGTTGCCGGAAGATCGCCTCCCAGGTTCGAGGTGCTGTTTCGTCAGCAGCCAGCAGGACTCCCAGACAGCGCGTTCCATCTTTCCAACTTTACATTTCCAGCTGTACAACCCGTGCTGCACAACCTACGAGCACTCTTCCTCACGTTAAACTTGGGGGACGTTTCTGCCCACACTTACCATACTTACGGTGGTGGCACTCCAGCTCGCAACATACACGGTCGATCCTTGCGTCACTTTCTGCATTGCACGCCTAACCTCGTGCATTTTCGCTTGAATTTTCAGAAATTTCACGTCGACGAAAATATGGAGTTTATGAGATGGCTTGGCACGTCTCCCACTCGTTCACCAGAGCCGCCGCAACCAACGAGGATTACGATTGAAGAGCCGCCACCTGTTAGTTTTCCCCATCTCAAAGCCTTGGAATTTGGACAGCTGGATGTAGACAGAGATACCCTGCTAGCCGTACTCTACAGGTTTGCTCCAAAGCTTGAGCACCTCAGCCTTTGGCGCATGACCATCAAATCGGGACCGCCCGGACCATACGACCCGAAACCCAATATCTGGGCGCAATTCTTCAAAGCACTTGCGTCGGTTCCGGATCTCGAACTCAAGTATCTAAAGGCCGGTGCGCTTACGCAGACTGGCCACAAGGCGCACTTCAGGAACGAGGCAGACGGGGAAAAGAAGTTCGAACTGCAGCGAGAGTACTCGGGGAAAACCATGAAGGCATTTATGAAGGGCTTAGCGGACGACATCGTCGTTGATTGGCCTCCAACCCTACCTTCCGTCAGGGATGGAAATAACTCAGATGAGGATGCAGACATGTATGATCACGACGACGATGGTGACAATGACGAAGAAGATGACGAGGAGTAGCGTGTGCTACATTGACATCAGGATTTCTTCGGCAAATGACATTCACTGCATCCGACTGACATGGACCAGCTTGAATGCATTTGGAGCTTGCCTGGTGACCCAGCGAGAGCTGCTTACGCGCATTAAGGCGTCTGTAAAGATGCCTCAAAGCCCGTAGTCGAATTCAGGTACTTTGTAGCCACGTTCAACATCCAACAGCAGCTCCGTGCTTAAAAACCACTGGCAATGTGCTTTAGGCAATTTTTTTCTTAAGCCTGTGCACCCAAGCATCACTCCACTGCCTCCGAATCAATGCTCATCTTCAGATGTGGGAGGTAATGCGGCCTCGCCAAAAGAAAATTGACATTCATAGGCCGATCGCAATTCCTTGGCAAAGATGATCGTACGCTGCTGACGGGTCCCGTGCTTGCATTGTTTTATCTTGCACCTCCGCAGTGTGTAATACACCGCGAGTAGTTCGAAGCGTGGATAAAACTGAAAGATCGGTAGGCGCAGCAATCCTAACTGGCTCAAGCGAGACGTTGTTCTAGCCGCTGGCCGGTGGTCAAAAGTCGACTGCACAGCAGAAAGTGAGGATGCAGAGTGAGCTTAGAGTCTGCCTGTCCGAGACCTCAATTGGCTACCAAGCATGACGATCCGCGAGTTCCGCTGAATTCATGAAGAAAGCGTTTGTTCACTGGCAAAATCATGTTCTAGAGCACTGCCAACGTAAGGCAGAAGGCAAGCCTTGACGTTGCAACAAGTGCAAGTATGTCCGCAACAGTTCCACCCATTCTCGCACCGAAGAATGAGTGGAACTGTTGCGGACTTCTTCCCACGATGTCCGAAAGTCAAAGAGGCAAGTAACCCAGTCTAGTTCGGTTGGTAAAGGGGCTGATGAAGAGAATGAGAGTCGCTTCTTTCCATTCGATACGTCGAACAGGCTACTTTGTGGTGCAGCGAGTGCTCTTGGTCGGCAGGCCATAGCATTAAAAAGCATAGTTGCGGGAAAGTACGCTTTAAGCTTGTGTACACCCGGTTCGTTCCACACCGAGTATTCTGATCACGATGGTTCCAATCCCAAATTTTCATCAGACGGCATCAACATCCAACGTAAACAGGCCAGTCGACCAAGAAACAGACACAACGCCTGTTTGGGCAGCCTTTTGAAGGATTCAACGCCGACCAGAAGCTTTCATGACTTATCCCTCTTCAAGCACGGTCTAGTGAGAGCTGGTATGACACAACGATGAAAGATGCTGAAAGGTGACGAAATGTCAGGATGGGTGGATTCTTGGTCGGGGCCAATGCCGCCTGCTGCAGCCAACAGCGACATTTGCCTTCGGATTACAAGATGTTTTCAGTGCTGGTATATGATTAGCACAAACGATCGAGGTGCATGCGAGAGATGCTGACGAGACAAAACTCTATTTCGCAGGGGTTGCGCACGTAGGGAATCGGAAGAATATCGACGCAGCGCCCGGAACTCTTGTGATCATATAAAGCCACATCAGCAACAAGACGACTTTACTTTTAGGAAGCCATAAATTTAAAGCACAGATACAGCAGACATTGAAGTCGTTCGCCAGACTGTAAACGCTCGCCTTGTGACCAGATGCAGTGTCAACAGGACGTGTGGTAAGGCGAACGACACGATTCTCGAGTCAACAGAAAACCAAAGCTGGTGATGCCAGGCATTGCAGGTTTTGTACAAATCGTTCCACAGCGTGCTTCGTGAATCATGACTGTCAAGGCCAAAGGCAGCCAAACTAAAGAGTAAAGGGCAACATAAGTTCGATTCTAACTGCATCAATGAAGTTCTTTGACTTGGTCCGGTGCGATTCATCCCTGGCGGTGATCCTCCGCTGTTCTGCGTTTGTCCTTGTGCGTGTTCACCGGTTTTCCATCA
This sequence comes from Stagonosporopsis vannaccii, assembly GCA_028584115.1. Taxonomy (NCBI): domain Eukaryota; kingdom Fungi; phylum Ascomycota; class Dothideomycetes; order Pleosporales; family Didymellaceae; genus Stagonosporopsis; species Stagonosporopsis vannaccii. The sequence continues at coordinate 28,958 of VWXS01000066.1, read as the reverse complement.
GCCAATCATACCGCGACAGACCAGCCACAACATGTTTCTTCTTTCTCTTCCGTCTGCACGGGCTCCGAAGACGAAGGCTCTCGCTGCATGAAGAAGCTCAAGTTGTGCATCTGTATGAGCGAGCCGACGAACACATGGTGACGGATTCCGTGTGGAGTATGAGTGGTACAATGGTGTGTCACGCGCGCGGGGTCATTGCATAGTTTGGCCTCAGCAAACGTAGAGCAGAGAGCTGCATCACCGTATCTTTCGTTTCCATCACCGGAATTTGAACTTATCAGCAGGACTGTCGTGGTTGCGAATAGAGTTCTGTAACACGAGTTGTTGTTGTCTCAGTGCTGATGGTCCTTGCGTGTCTGATCTTTTGACCGGTAGAGCGTTCCTTGGCACTAGCGCCTCAGCGCTCACCGGTTCTGCCTTGCGGTCTGCCATAACAACTCTCTGTGCGCCGCTCAACACTTATCACAATCGTCCTTCGAAATACTGGAGTCCTTTGCGCAGGCGTGGAGATGGAATCTTTCGAGGGAATGGAACTTGCTGGTAGATTGGATGTGGAGGCGAAAGAGTACTGGGTTCATCTGGATGCGGAAGGTCCACTCGAGAAGTATCCAGGTCGGTCTAGGCACTGATATGATGAGCGCTCACTGATCTCGGATTGTAGCCAAACAGCACGCTCGTCGCGTTCAGGAGAAGCTGGGTGTCGATGAGGGTTTGATCTATCTTGCTGGTCAGCCGGCGAGCAACAACGAAGACAGCGATATGCCAGCGCCATTTCGACAGCGACGATACTTCTACTATCTAACTGGGTACGTAGCGGTTGTGTCGTAAATGGAGGTTGCTGATGCGCGAAAGCTGTAACGAAAAATCCTGCCACATGACCTACGACATTCAACACGACAATCTGACGCTTTTCATACCAAGGATCGACCCTAAACGAGTCATTTGGAACGGGCGTGGCTCGACTCTGGCTGAAGCTCTAGAAAGATACGACATTGATGAGGTTTATTATGTTGATGAACTCGACAGCGTCATCAGAGATTGGAGCAGATATTATGGAGGTCATGGCAGCGATATTCACGTTCTACATAACGGCCAGTTCCCACGGATTCCCGGACTCCATGCTACCATCGATTCTGAATCTTTGCAGCCAGCAATGAATGTAGCGCGGATGATCAAAGATGAACACGAGATCAGCTTGATTCGCAAAGCCAATGACATCAGTTCAGAAGCGCACAGGAAGGTGCTTTCAGGCATCCTGGACTTTACGAATGAGGCGCAAGTTGAAGGTCTGTTCATGAATGTCTGCATCTCGCACCAAGCCAAGCAACAAGCCTACGATCCCATTGCTGCGTCTGGCCCTAATGCCGGTACTCTGCACTACGATGCAAACAACGAAAACTTTGAGGACCGTCAGCTTATGTGTCTTGACGCTGGCTGCGAATACAATTTATATGCAAGCGATATCACTCGTACATTCCCACTCGCGGAGTCCTGGCCGAGTAAAGAGACAGAGAATATCTACAAGCTGGTCGAACGCATGCAAGAGAGCTGCATTGAGCGTCTCGCGCCTGGTGTGAGGTATCTTGATCTCCACATACAAGCACATCAGATCGCAATTGACGGACTGCTCAAGCTTGGTATACTACACAATGGAACACGAGAAGAGATATATGCCGCAGGCACGAGTCGAGCATTCTTTCCGCACGGCCTCGGGCATCACATCGGATTAGAAGTGCATGATGTCGGGCAGGCTGAGCTTATGAGCGTCAGGAGGGGCAAAGCCGTGACAGACCAGGTGCGACAGTCAATTTGCTCAGAGGCTACTTTGCTAACCAAAAAGTTGGTACCTTCGCTATTCCCGGAGAACTTCCACGTGCCGGTTTTTGATGCGACGCTGTGCCATGCACCTACAGACACGCAAAGTAGTCAACTCGAAGAAGGCATGGTAGTGACAGTGGAGCCAGGAATGTGTGTGACCATAATGTGGCTTTGTCCGGCGGAACGCTAACATCACCAGATACTTCTCGATCTATGCTCTTCAACACTTCTATCTCCCATCTCCAGTTCACTCGCGTTTTATCAATCAAACGGTCTTGCGACGCTACATGCCTGTCGGTGGCGTTCGAATTGAAGACGACATCCTCATCACCTCGAAGGGCTATGAGAATTTAACTACAGCACCAAAAGGCGACGCTATGTTCGACTTCATTCGCAGGCGCAGCTCAAGCTCAAGAATATTGAGACAGCCTGTTGCACCAACTCACGCAAATTCCGACGGGTCACCTGTATTCCGAGCACCGGGCTGTCCATTGTGGACCACATCCCCTACAACGCAACCCACCAAGCGCATAGCAACAATGCCAAATCGGATAATAGCCGGCCGAGCCGGTGAAAATTCTCGCTGTGACCATCTGTTGGATTTGAGGCGCGCCATGACGACCGACGAGCGCATCCAGCTCTGGCGCCAGACATGCGAGCAGCGTTGCCCGCAGCGTTCTCAAGCAAGACTGGACCATTCCACAACAGCATGTGGATCATTCTCTGATAATTTAAGGCATACGTTCCTAGGTGACGGTCACACTTATTCATCTACAGGACGAGGTTTGCCAGAGTGTTCTGACTGCGCCATCCTTGTCCAGACTCTGGGTAGGCTTCGACAGAACTTGCACAACTCGAGACAAGTGTCTTCGAAACGGGAAAATGAGTATCAGAGCCCGCCTGTCGAATCGCTCAGTAATTTCGTGTTGTTACGTTCACCGATTGCAGCTGCTCAACAATCGTACGGCATCGCTCATAAAAATACGTCAACGAAAAACGAGCAACCTCAAGAGACACTTCAAGCGCGGACTGACCCCACATTGATATCCAAAACTCCCATCAGTGGCCCCCGAAATTGTGTCGAAGAACCGGAACCAGAGCAATACTACCGGAACCATGAGCTATGGGCACAACCACACGCTCAGATCGGCATAAATCAACAGCAATCTTCCTTGTATACGGCGAGTATGCACTCGTCTGACGTCTTAAGGTACCCAATCAAAAGATCACAAACCTCCATTCCGATGAGAACGCGTGTACTACCGAAGCAAGATCATCGACGACCAAGTAACCACACGGATGATCGCGACTGGATGGCCTAAAGGCCTATCGATGATGACACTATACAATAACCACGTGTTTAATTACCTTCCGAGACACGCTATACCTCATAATACGCTACAATGAAACCCAAAGTCATCGCATATTCTCTGGTCTCTTCCTACTGTCTCCTGTACATATGTCATGAAGGGGCAGTTCCATAGCGGTTTGGATGACTTCGTCCACGCCATGCTCGCTTGTACATTGGCAAACATCGTTGCTGTAGCAAATAAAGGCCTCATGGTGGCTGCCGGGCACACCTTCTTCGTTCTATTTTTGACAGTCTGTTTCTGTTCGAACATAGCAACCAAGCCTTTCACCACATCAAATCTCGAAATTGGCGATTATGTGATGTTGTGAAGCAGGGCCAAGCTGTTCAACGTAACACTCCTTACCAGCCGCCGCATTGCTGTGCTCGACAGGATTGGAGTTCGCATCTCAAAGTTGGTGGTGCTAATTAGGGAGGCCTGACGAGCATAATTGGGGAGTGCTCCTCGTTTTGCATAATCGGCGCGTTGCTGCTGGAAGTCTCTTCACTGTCACTGTATAGCCGCGCTGGGGCCAGGATATCAAAATGGAGGATATCTACAGGGTTGTCTGGTCGAGGAGACAACGGTGTTACAAACTGCGCAGTCGAAGGGGCTCAGATGTCATAAGCTTCGTCTTTGGTATTCGCAGATGAGGGACACGATGGAAGACTCGATGGTGGTGTGCGTGGTGTACCCAAAATGTCGTCTTGGGTGGTGGTCCTGCATTATGAATGGCCAGTAGCGTCGATCGTCAGCAGCGAGTGCTCTCTGAACAGCGCATGCTCGTCTCGCTTGGTTCACGAGGCGCATTTGCAGGCTGTGCGCTGCGACTCGTGTCGTGGCATGCTCCGTTCGCACTATGGTGCGAATTGAATATTACGCTCATCGGCGGTATCGGCAGGAAAGAGTTTCCAGAAAGCGATTACCCAGCTTCTTGCATTTCCTCGTCTTGAGTCAAAGGCGGGCACTTTGTTCCGAAAGTATGCAATTCTCTTGACCTACGAACCATCTCAATGAACCTTGCGATGCGCAAATCGGTTCTGCATTTATTAACCATGTCGAAGGCGCTGTGCCGCTTAGGACAAAGACCGACGCACTTCAATGCACAAGGCTAGTGGTTGATTTGTAGCTCATTCACTTGGTAGACGATTAGCATGTGATTTGTCTTGATGGCAAGAACACAAAAACTGGAATAATCTTTATTGAAACATCAGGTGGTCACGCATGCCATAGTAAACGGCGTCCGCGATAAGAAGGATGTTTACTTCATGAAGATTATGCTCGGGTGTTCCAACCATTTCTGTAAGCTTTCAGAGCAAACGTCTAGACTTCCCACCGAGTGACATGGTCACAGAGGCGCGAGGCAGCAGTGAGGGACGTTTTTCATGATTCACACTTGTACCTTTGTATCCATACGCCATGCAGCCCAAAGTATGTCCACTGGCATACTTTTCTCAACAATCATGGTCATCGGACAGGTTTTGTCTAAGCGTGCACTGAAAGCCACGTTATTCTCGCGTTACCCGTCGCTTCAAAGGTATGTCTCATCAACCGAAAACCCAGCAAATCACAGATTTTATTTTCATCCTGACACGCCAGACGTTGATGCTTGAGGTGTATCGAGATGATCAGCGGTGGGAAAGCAGGCCGTGCAGAACGGAATTGGCCCGCTTTGCCGGCTGGGATCGACCAATCTCGCGCCGCTTATCAACCCCATACGTGCACATCGCGCCTGAACGCCACGTTCATCTCCTTCAACCCTATCTTTCGCTGGCGAGGATCGTTGAGCAATTATTTCGACATGGAGTCTAACGGTAGCAGCAATGCTGTGTCTAACTCGTCGCAGAAGAGGCCTGCGCAGGACGCGCCTGAAACTACGCGTGCGAAGCGCGCAAAATACACATCTACCGCATGGTTAGTCCATCTGGGTCGTCTCGGACAAGCAACTAATGACCAACAGTAACGAGTGTAAACGTTGCAAGGTCAAATGCATCAGGGTCGATGACAATGCCGATTGTCAGCGATGCTCGACTATGAATGTGGCATGTATTGTCGTCCCCACAGCTACGCAAACTGCGAAAGAGAAGGATAAGAGCAAAGAGAAAAATAACATGGATGAGTGAGTCGTCTGTTCTCGAGATGTCAAATAACTAACTCAGATCTAGCTCTAGCTATAAGCAACTGACAGAAGATATCTCCTTCCTTCGCCAGCAATTGACTTCATTGATGGGCACCGTGGCAGCTATGGCCGAGCGGCGAGAAAGTCCACCCACTTTTATCGCTGATCGCACGCCAGTCTCGCAACAGACCGCCAGTCCAAATTACACAAGCACCAGCCACCAGCGCACAGGGCCGCCAAAGCAACCGCAGTTTGCTGGACCGACACGTGCTGCCTTTAGTCTGAACATCGTCGAGTCGTCACTTAATCGCATGGGGATACCGTCTGATGTGCACGATCCAGATGGTCATACATCATCCGTATCTTCACGAGACGCAACGCCCGAGCCTACAACAGCTTTAGCTCAGAATTTGCTGAGGTCTGGAGTTGAAGGACTATCAGGTATTTCCAATGACGATATCGGACGCTTACTAGGCATCTACCAAGAAGAAGTGGCGTGTGTACACCCAATTATCGAAACGAAAGATCTCATCGCCAACGCACCACACATCATGGACTTTGTCCGAAAGCCTCAACAGCCAGCTGGGCTTCAAAAAATCGGCAAAAAGGATATCCACATACTCAAAATTGCCGTTGCCACGGCCATCACTCACGAGATCCTGGGAAAGAACGATCTCTCTGACCGACTCATCTTCGATGTTGAGCAAGACGTTGGTAGGATCTCTAGCGAAACCGAGGTAGAGCTAAAAGACATCCAGATCATGGGAATGCTGGTACGTGTCTGCCCGAGTCCTAAATTCTGTGGCTGATTAGTTGCAGAGTTTGTACTTCTGCCACACCGAAGAGGAGCTGTTCGCGTGGCGGGCGATCGGCAGGGCTTGCCGCCAGGCCCTTGAAATGGGCTTGCACCGGAAGCAGAGTCTTCTCGACAATTTTAAGGATCCCGAAGAACGTAAGCTCGCCGTACAAGTCTTTTGGGTAGTGTATGAGCTTGACCGACGGTGGAGCTTTGGCACAAGCTTATCTTTCGCTTTGAACGATCGTGATATCGACACTCAGCTACCAGAGCCAGGAAAGGCATACCCTTATCTGAAGGGCATGGTAGCTTACGCCAGACTATGCTCCAGAGTCTGGGAAGCCTTGCCCCCGTATGGCTCCCCACTGCAGACCATCCCAAAAGAAACAGAAGACTATCTCGATTTCATCACTTCGAATTGGCTTCTTAGCATTCCGCAAGAATTACAGTTCAGACATCCTCGACTTGGGTTGGCACCAAAGTCCCAACCTCGCCTGTTGCATCGCTTACGGACCTTACTTTATCTTCGCGGCAATCACATGCGCACGCTGATTCATCGACACCATGTTCTTACACCAGACAACATAAAGGCAGATATGCAGTCAGCTCGACTAGTAGTTGAGATTGCAAAGGATAGCATCCAGGTTTTGGTGCACCTCAACGAAACAAGTGACATCTACGCTCGACAGCAGAGTGTCTACCATTACTACCTTCTGAGCGCCCTTGCGGTTCTACTGCTCGCTGTATGCCATGCACCGAACATGTTTGCTGAAGCGAGCAGGGAGTCATTCGTATCGGCCGTCAAACTGGTGAAAGGCTTTTCGCGCCACGGTACAGCAAGTCGCAGGCTCTGGAAGAGCATTCGTGGTCTCCTGCCTGTAGTGAAGTCTCTAGGTCTTCAGGGTGAAGCAGGAGTCCAAATGAACAACTCAACAACAAGGGATGTAGGCGAGTCATCAACATCAGATGGCATGCAGCAACCTATCCAGTTGGATACAACCACCTCAGACGTTTCGAATATGTGGAACAGCGGGGATCTTAATTTTGATTCGGACTTGGGCTCGATGCCCGACATTTTCAGCATTGGCGATGAGCTCATAGATTTATACGACGCGTTCGGCACGGCGGCGACCGCACAGCCCGTGCAAACAGAACTCGCAACGGAAAACTTTGGCGAGCAAGGCTTGAGTGTCTGGGAAATTGGGGAAATATCAAGACATTTCCAAGGCCTCATATGAGGTGATCTGAAGATCAAGTGGCCTCACGCTCCGAAAGTGCCTATCGTAGCAGTTATGACGCGCTTTACAACGCCTGATTTGGCGATCTTAACTACGCAGCTATTACCCCTCGTCCAAGCAGAGTCCGTTCGCCAAACTCCTTCTCTGCGACCTGCATCAAAGGCAACCCCTGAAAATAGCCGTTTCCTTTTGTCCCCACCGCCTCCCAGGTGGCTTGCGCCTCTTCGTGACCGATCGTCACAGGAGGCACTCCTCGTCCAGCTGCTGATGCATCAACCATGAGTTGGATTTGGCAGCAGTTCTCCAGCAGCACAAACCAGGCTACAGTTGCTTCGATCGTGGGCCCAACTGTCAGTATACCGTGATTTCCCAGCAATGCGGCTTTTCGGTTTCCGAGGGCCGCGCAAATGGCTTTGCCCTCATTGGAATCCAACACCAACCCAGCAAAGTTCTCATGCAGAACATGGTCGTTGTAGAACACGCAGAAGTCCTGAGTGAGCATGTCAAGCGTGCGGCCGGTGGCACACATCGCGCGGCCATACAGACTGTGTGAGTGTGCTGCACAAAGGACGTCAGGCCGAGCTTTGTGGATCTCTGCGTGTATTGCGAAAGCCGCTACTATGATGAGCACGAATTCTGCAAGGATACCAGAAGAAGTTACTAACCGTAGTTAAGTCTCTTGTTCTTCCCGCCCTCAACGACTTTCCCGTCATGGCTCACCCGGATTAAATCTTCATCTCTGACCAACGAGAAGTGCGTACCGAACGGGTTTACCCAGAAGCTTGTTGAATCCACCGGATCGCGCAGGGTAATGTGCCCTGCGACCCCCTCTGCAAGCCCATGTTTGGCGAAGACGCGGAAGGCAAGTGCGAGGCGGTGCTTGAGATAGGCACGCTCTTCGTAGGGATCGGAGAAAGTCGGTGGGTTCTCAGCTTCCTCGTCTACATATGCCAAACTTGGGTCGCCACTGGTGTATTGCTTCTTCGATTTGAGTGTTTGCGGAGGCGAGGGGTCAATAACATCGACGGATGAGATAGCTGAAGGCGACATGACGCTGCAGGTATACCAATGTGTAGGATGGAGCAAGCTAGGGGTGGACGGCTGTCAATGTAGACTGCCTTTATTATAGGCGTATTTATCTACAGACATGATCGCCCACCGTTTTCTACAGCGTTCTAGTCGAACACACGTTGAATGGCCACTTGCATACCTCCAAAGCCCAAACTCACCGGAACGATGGTTCTTCGGCCTTCTCAGAACCGATCGCGAAATGTGCGAGATAAGTAGCGACAATCAACAGTTCCGAGCACGTGCCCGGAACTCGTGAGCATTCCGATCTGTCCCAACTACGATTGGCTGCGCGGTTACACTTCGGTCAATCGAAGGCAGCCCTTTGACGAATGAACACCTTTGTCAATTGTTCACTCATCACAAAACCATTGCCAAGCTTCGGAACTGCCACTCAATTCGTACGATATCAATAAAATTATGGGGTTTCCGGGGTAAATGCATTGTTTGAGTGAGAGATTATGCGGGGAAAGGGTCCGGGCGGTTTTGCGGCAGTTGCAGGGCATGTAAAGTGCATATGAAGAGGCGGCGGACCTGAACATGGTATCGTCGACGAATTCAAACTTTCCTCGATTATTCGATCACAATATGGATCCAAAAGACTCTGCAGAATACAATGAGAAGATCGAGATTGAGCAAAACATCACCGACGTCTCGGATGCAGCTCGGCAAGCTGAGAGGAAGCTGCGACTTAAGATCGATCTTATGGTCGTCCCAACTGTCACCCTCCTTTATCTCTTATGCTTTATAGATCGTACAAATATCGGTAGGAACAATGCTTCATAACGCTAGTTGAGATTCTGACAAAGCAACAGGCAATGCGCGCCTTGCTGGCTTCGAGAAGGACCTTCATCTGAAGGGCTACGATTACAACACCGTCCTTTCGGTCTTCTACATCTCATACATCATTTTCGAAATTCCAGCCACGATTTGCTGCAAAGTCATTGGCCCAGGTTGGTTCCTGCCAGCGACAACGCTTGGCTTCGGGATCTGCTCTATTGGTACCGCTTTTGTACACACTCGTGCGCAAGCATGCGCTGTGCGCTTCCTGCTCGGCATCTTTGAAGCTGGTGTAATGCCGGGGTGTGCGTACTTTCTAAGCAGATGGTATAAACGTGCTGAATTAACGTTCCGACTTGGGCTGTGGATGCTTATGGGTAAGTAAAACTTTGTTCAGATTCATTTCCAGCACCACTGATGACTCCAGCACCACTCTCTGGCGCTTTCGGTGGCTTGTTAGCATCAGGAATTCTGAAGCTGTCCCATTTTGGCTCACTGCACAGCTGGCAAATGTGCGTATCTGCTGGGCAAATCTATAATGCCGCTAACATATTTCAGGATATTTGCGATCGAAGGCATCATGACAATTGGCGTTGCCCTCGTGGCTTTCGTCACACTAACAGATCGCCCTGAGACTGCTAGATGGCTTAGTGAGGAGGAGAAGCAGTTGGCAATTGACCGCGTGAAGTCTGAACGCCTCGGGCAATCCGCCTTACTCGACAAGATCGATTCCACCAAGCTGAAGCGTGGATTTCTCAACCCTATCACGCTTTCGACTTCCGTCATCTTCCTTCTTAACAACATCACTGTTCTCGGCATCTCGTTTTTTCTTCCAACGATTATTCGTACCATCTACCCCGGCCGCACAACTGTCCAGCAACAACTCCTCACCGTGCCACCCTACATTGTTGGTGCCTTCTTTATCCTACTCATCCCCACTCTGAGCTGGCGCTTCAATCACCGACAGATATTCATTGCCATCACGGGTCCAACTATTATCGTCGGGTACTCGATTTTCCTGGCAACGCTCAACGCCAACATCCGTTACGCCGCCGTCTTCCTCTGCGCGAGTACCGCGTTCACGCTTGGCGCCATGTGTAACGCACAAGTCAGTGCAAACGTGATCTCTGATTCTTCACGCAATATCGCGATCGGGACAAACGCCATGTTTGGCTACATTGGCGGCCTGATCGCGACGTGGACATACCTGCCCAAGGACGCACCGAGGTATCCAATCGGCAACAGTATCAACCTGGCATGTGCTGTTGCGTGGACTACGATCGCAATTGTGACGCTATTGTGGATGAAGTACGACAACAAGCGGAGGGACGAGAACGAGGCTGCAGCGACAGAGGAAGTTGCAGGGATGTCGCAGCAGGAAGTCGGAGATCTGGAATGGAAGCACCCGGGCTGGAGGTGGAAGCCTTAAGCAACCTGCTGTAATAAACTTTCCTTTGCTCAGTATAGCATCATCTCTTGCTCAAATGCGGACGATGTGTCTGTCTAAATAACCAAGGAAACCGATCCCGAGCAAGTTCTCAGAAGCCTTAAGCAAACGGTGGACTCAACAGCTCGGACAGGATCAGTTGCCACCTACGCGTGAACTAAAGCGGCGCGCTTTCAGAGCTACAAGTCTCATCTCCAGATCCTCGTTGTGAAGTTACAGGCCAACTGATATGAGATCCTCCACGCGCATTAAGTTCTTCGCGGCCTTTCCCAAAATGTACGTCGCTGCCATCATCCTATCTTATAGCGACATTCAGCTCCTGCTTCAGCGTCGACACCTTAAGACTAATACGCCTCAAATTTCGAAATCAGCGAATGTCAAGGATAAAGATTAGATCTTGATCGATATGGGAACGTTGCGCGAGGCAAGAGATTTTTAGTACTCTTTCGGAAGAAATTTGGAATCCTACCACATCGTGGAATTGACATAGTGCGGAATATCGTTGCGTGGGAAGGAGGTGGAACATAGCACTAGCAATGATTGTATAATGATTGCTTTGTTGATGTTGAGTACAGATAGAGCACATCTCGATAGGAGTGAGAGGAAGAGATCAGGCAGACTAGCAGAAATACTTCTATCAAGCTCGTGTTCAGCTTCTGTGTAGCTGAAAACGCCAGCGGTAGAGTCTATTATCGTGCAATGCATATACACACTGCTGGAACAACATCCTCGTCAGAGACTTCTTCTTCTTGGCCACGCTGAGATCGCCCATATGCCTTTCACGATCGTTTCTTCACCAATGTGGCCCCTCAAACTAAGACGCGCCTGCTCGTGTTGATACTTCCACAGTTCTTGAAAGACGCAGACCAGGGTTTCCTTGAATTGGTTCGAAGCTCTACCAGTGTAACACGCCGCTCCAATTTTTGTGCAGCACTTCTCTACCGCAAGGTTCATAATCTCATGCCTCTTGCTTGGAAGTGAGTTCTGCGACGCAGACTCATGCGCAACGTTTTGCGAGATGAGCGCAGTGTAAAGATGCAGCAATGGAAAGTGATGGCTCGATTCCAGTCTTGCTGCGTTCATAATTAGGTCCCAAGTTACATTTGCTTCTGAAAGCCCGAGACATGCGTTTGCCTTCCAGATCAGTCGTGTTGTCCGCTTAAGGTCCACAAGGTACAAAGGGAGCGTGGTTGCGGCGCTGGAGACTAGACGACCAAGTCGAACAAGGGGTACCGCTAATCCATCCGCCCTGTCTGGCCGTCCGATCGAGTCCCAAGATGCCGCGATGAGGTTGTATGCGTCTTCAAAAGCGTTGTGCGATCCGCTCCAGGCTTGAGTTCCACTTTCCATGAGCGCAGGAAATATGACTTTCCCCAAAATGTCGCTGACTGTGAAGTTGCCGTCAGGCTTGCGTTTCCAAAGATCTCGTATGCCGATCCAGATTTTCTTCATGAAACCATGCAATCGATCCAGCGGCAGCTCGCAAAGCCTTTTCCATATCGAAGGTGCATCGAAAGCCGGCTGTGGGTCCTTCTTTACAACAAGAACATGTCTACAGACTGGGCAACTTGCATTATTGCCACGCCCATCCAGAATCCACCGCGATATGCATTTGTGGCCGAAGATGTGCTTACAGTCTAATGTGACGGGCTGGTGGTTCGCACTGAAAGGTTCGGTGCAAATCACGCATTCTTTTACTGGTCGAAGTTGGGTCCTGATAAAGATGTCCATGTGTGTGGATCTGGTTTTGCGCTGGGTCGTAGCATGCGCGCTCTGAGGCTGGCAAGACCTCCTAAACCAACGCATGATTGTGTTATGTGAAAGACAGCTGTGAATGTTTGCGGGTGTGGAGTGGCAAAGTATTCGCAGGTGTTTTCACTCTCGAGTCGTGTGTGAGTTCGGTTGGAAAGTCTGTTTATCTCCTCGATGGCTAACATCATGGCTTTCATACCTTTTGCACTTGCTGGAACCCATGTGGCATCCTACTCGTGGGCCCATCTGTGCTTCATTTGCGCTGCCGTTGATGAGCTGTCACCACCATTGTTTGGATACTTTCCGCAAACGCCGCGAAGGTGAGACAATCGCACTCGGCTGCAACTTTGCCATACCACTGCTGGGACGCAAGCCATGTCGAGATTTCATCGACCACGATTCTAGAAATTAGGGTCATGCGTTTGTTTTCTAACGAGTAAAAGGCCAGGTTCCAGCTTCGTTTTGTTGGCTTCATATACGCTCTCATTTGTCTCATTGGCCAGCTAGAAAAGTGGGACTGCGGGACTGCAAGGCTGAGCCAGATGGCGCAGAAACAAGAGTCAGAAATCCGCAGACTGGTGACAAAGTCGATTGGATGTAGGCATATGTCTCTTGCTATCAGTCCGATCTGGTATAGGAGGGGCCGTAGCTTTTGAAACAGAGCAGCGAGGAGGCTCAAGTTTGTCCGATGTAGTCGTGCCCTGGGAATCTAGCCGAGGTCGTCCCGCCAGCCTTTCCCAATCTGCTGCTGTCCCCACCAACATTCATCAACCACGACCACACCGCATCACAGTTATCACATGCTTTCAGCGCATTGTAATCGCCCAGTCTTCCGTTTGAGATTCACTGCGAATAGCCTTTCCATTAGCCTAGCCATCGAGCAGGTCATTCCTACTAGGCCTTGGTAGTCGACAAAATGCCACGTCAATGTTGGAACGTTTCAATAGTTACGTTATTATTGGGGCCACAACAACGCTGACTGGGCTATGAAACATAAACATTGTTCACCGTATGTCTGAGCTCTGAACAACGGTACCGAAGACATCTGCCAGCTCGGCCAGCGCGACCCTCGTTAATTCGTCGCCCTTTACCCCTGGAATGTCGCGGTCGCCAATAGCATCCTCCACAAGAATGACCTCGTAGCCTTTTTGCATAGCCTCACGTGCAGTAGTAGAAACACAGACGTGTGCCATGTAGCCAGTCAGGGCAACCTTCTTAACACCCCATGACTGCAAGGTGTCGTGGAGAGAGGTCTGCTCGAAAGAGCCAGGGAACTGCTTCCAGATTACCTCCTCACCATCCTGCATAAAAATCAGCATCAATTCCCGAGAGCCTAAGCATTAGAACCCACCCTTGCGGCAACATTGCTGAACTCATCCGCAAGTTCAGTACCCGGGGTGAAGATTGGCGCACCCTCAGGTGTCTGGTGTTTGACGTGCACGATCTTGCCGCTTGCAGCGCGATACTTCTCAAGTAGGCCAGCGATAGCCTTCCCGCTCGACTCCGCATTGGTGACCTTCAAGTGGCCTTTGGCATACTCATTTTGAGCGTCGATGATGATCAGGGCTGAGTCTGAGGGCGAAGCTGTGCCAGGGCGAATGCCAAGAAGCTCGCGGAAAGAAGAAACCATCGCGATCGACCTTTTCCAGATGAGAGTGCTGTTGTGAGAAAGGTTAATCAACAAGAGGTTGAATGTGAGGTTTCAGTGTACTGCATGGTGAGGAGTTCTGCTCAAATGTTGTCCCTGAAAGTGTACCCCGCTCGGCCAACGAACTGTAGGCTATGACGCGCTTTCTGGGCTAATTGAGTCTAGACTGTACAAGTACGGCAGCACAAAGTCGAGCTCCAGATATGCGGTTCGCTAACACTCGAACACGTCAATATCACTCTACAAGTATAAGCCTTCAGGAAGCCAAGCAACAAGCAAGCATTGAGATACATGCTACTAATGGATAAGATTCCGAAAGACCCTTAGAAACCTGCCGCTCGGCTCGCTTACTCCAACATCAGGCGCTAGACTAGAGGTGGTTAGTGCATGTCGTCCAACGCTTCCTGTTCGATGGTGTCCCGGCACTGTCAACAATTGCGGAGAAATACCGCCGCGAGATAGCTCTAGAGGTTTCTCAAGGTCACATAGATCTCAGCAGTGGTTGCATCCAATATAGGTGGTGCCTTAGAGCGGCCATATGGAAGTATCATTGAATCACTTTCTACTTCTTGAACAAGACCTCGAAACTTGTGTCAAACGGAAAGCCTATTGTGAATCTCATGAGACATCTTATGTATAAGGCAGCTAGATCTACACTGCGCCAAGGGCGGCATGTTCTCCTGCCTTCGAACGCTTTGTGGAGCTTTCGGCAGCGTGTCCGCTAGCCTGCGCATACTCACATTTGGTAGAAGGAAACTTCGGCAACCGGGCTTCTCGTGTCTCAACCAACTTATGATACTGACTTTTAGACCTAGATTGAATCAAGGTTACAATTTTCGCCTCTTCAATATACATATCGAGGCGAGGCGCAACATAGTATCTCTGAAGCCTGCAGTGGAAGCTGGTCACACGCAATGCACTCTGAGTAGAACAAACTTTCCAGTCTCATCACCCAGCTGCCAGTCACCTACATAGTCTTGCTTAATCAAGATGATACAAAGACAGTACCTCAGCCAATATGAGACGTCATGAGTGGGTGATCGTCAAGCATCAACCGGATACGCATTGCTTTCCCTGCCATCATTGTCAGCAATTTTGCTCGGGAGCATGCATACACACCTTCAATAACTGATAGGCAGCGATTGATTATTTCATGGTGAAGGGTATTCGGGTCCAATGTACCGTATGCAAACATACACATAGCGAATAATCACTGCGTAAACGCACTTGACCCTAAAAGCTAATGCGCTCGGAGTTTTGTATGTAATCCGCTACCATGACCCACTTTTACTTTGTATATTTCAGTCAATAATGTAGGAAGACTGATACTTATGCTCGAACAGATCATTCGGAAGACAGTTCTCCGACTGGACTGATGGCGATGCCTCGCGAATCGAGCCCCTACTTGTGAGGATATGACTGCAGCTCCCCTCGTCCGTCCAAAAGTGACCGTCCTATCTTGAACTGGTATAATACATATAGGACCATGCGTTATCACTGGCAATGCATGAGCCTGTGCACCTTTTAATGTGGAGTGAACGCACTAGCCAATCAGCGACCTTTTCCCAAGCGATATGTGATGCTCGGGATCCGCATGTCAGCTCCCGCGGCAGCTTCCCGCGGGATAGAACCCCTCCCGCAGCACCATCAACGTCGTGATAGGCGGACCCGCAACGAGATGATGTGAGACAACAGCCGCGGGAAGGATGATAGAGATGCGAGGAGAGCATAAGCGCAACATTCTACCAATGGTCTTGTAGCGGGAGATAGCCCGAAAGGCTGTGTGTACATCAAAGGACGTGGTGATTGGGTGTTGCGTCCACTTTTGTAGTTGATGTGCGCCGCGAGCTGTGATACAGATGCGGAGGTGCCATGGAGACCCGGGAAGAGGGAATGCCAGGGATGCACTTCAACTTAAGAAGCTGAGATCACCTCTCTTTCGCAGAGTTTTATACCCACAAGCTTTTGATATAAAAACGCAGTGCAATCCGAGAACCCCACAACAGTCAGCAATCACTAAGCACGTGATTAATTATTCACCGCGAACATTGTCCCGATCGAGTAGTACAAGCCAGCCATCAACAGCCGTCAGCTACATCAAAAGCAAAGTCTGTAAAGCTACAAAGAAATCTCAAGCATACTCGAGGAATATCATCGCATCACACACAATGCCTGCTGCCACACGATCACTTGAGTCTATGGTGCTACAGGCACATCGTGCCAAGGGTGTCCGCTATCCTACATCAGCCCAAAAAGATTGCTTCAAGACATGGTACTCGTATGCCCTGCGACGAGGCGAAGTCGACAAGGCAAGTTCGACGGTGATCCGGGAGCATGGAAGGCAGCTGCGCGAGATGAGAGAAGCAGCGCCGGGTGGAAGGACATACTTGTAACAATGTAAGTTGGACGCCATCAGTAAATTGATGTAAACCTGACGAATGGGCAGTAGAATGATATCAAGCTCATAACGATCTGTTGGCGTTAGTTGACGGCGGCTTTGGCCGACTTCTCAAATGCATAGCGGCTGAATTGAAACTTAAGCGAAGATATTATGTTGTATGATACCTCAACGCGCATCGCACAAGTATACAATCAATTTGCATGAATTACTCATGTGCCACATATAATGTTGTTCATAAACACAAAAGTGGTTTAGTGGGGTTGCACAGCAAAAAGTCTTCCGTTGAGTTATGCTGGTTTCTCGTATTTGCAGCCGACCTTCGATGGGTTATACGTGTTTGTAGACTTCTGGACTGACGTGACATTGATTCGCACTTGCAAAGGTATTATCATAGGCCTGAAAACGGACGAGTTGAAATTGGAGAGAGCCAATTAACTTGGTTCGGCATCATACTGCAGCTAAGAACGTCCCGACTTGAACTCAAACACGGCTTGATCTTAGCAACATTCCAGGATCCCAAGGTATCCGATCCAGTTTAAAAGGCAGTGTTTCAAGGATCGCTTTTGTTGGTACATCATTGCAAGACCTCGTGGCTTCGCAAGGCGAAGTCCGCGACCGTCACCAATCAGCTCTGTCACGTTTCTCCTTACCAGACCAGTGAACGCAAAAGTATCACGTAGATTTGTGATTAAATTTTCCCACTGGCTTCCTGGCGCACAGCAGTAGCTATTGCAATTCGCCTTTTGCCGCCTTGTTTAGAGTGGCTTTCATCATCTTCTCACGGTATTTGATGAGGTCACGCCTCAAACACAATCCTGTCAGACGACTGCGTGATTTCCTTTCGCGCGTGCACGCGGTCTTTCTACCTTGTTTGTCATGCCGCCATGGGCACATTCAAAGGGACTGCTTGGCGAGGCGGTCTTTAAAAGGCAGGAGGAGGACCAGACGCCTATACTACTACAGAGAGCTACGATGTCCATACTCAGCTACCGATTTGGCACCTCGACCAACAGCTGGAACGCTGAGACATCTGCGAGCAGCCTCAATCGTGCCACCAGACCTCTGGGAGCCTTCATTCAAAAAGTGTCTGGGATCCGCCGTCGAGTATGTATGCCGATGTGGGCTTTGGAGGAGGGTGTAGATGCAACAACGTAGAATCTGAGAGGTACCTGGAACATAGAATTTACAGTCCCGCACAGCAGGTGATGATTGTTAGAAGACTGTAAGGTCGCGCTACGTAAAGACCCACTTTACCTTACCGGTTGTGCGCCCTGTCGCGCCTCGCTCCCTGCTCCTTCCTTGATCTCAGCACCCAGACAGATCGAGCTAACTGACAGTCAGCCAACGCGATTTAGATCATGGACCTTCTTACGAAATTTGTATCCTCTTCGTCAAGCCTGTACTCGCGGCGGTATCCTCAATGAGCAAAACGCGCTACTCATGCACCTAGCACGCCCCGCGGCATCTAGTCGATCAGACCCCTTCAAACCCTTATATCATCGTCAACGTCATGTAAAGGCCCGCCACTGATGGGTGCGACATAGCTGTCAACCCAGATGTTAGATTGTCATTTGAAACGAAACGCAGACAGCATTCGTCTGGAATTTTACGCATTGCTTTATTCACTTCATAATAGCCAAAGCAGAGATGTCCATCAAAGATGAAGACGTGGCCACCCGGACCCCAGAGATTCCGCTCATTAGGCTCCTGTCGCTACCACACGAACTCCTTCAGTCCATGCTCAGCTTGGTGGCTAATTTCGAACCGTGGACATACGCCTCGACCTCTGACCAAAATGATACATCCTTCATTGTTGATGAGTCTTCATTGTACACTCGATACACGATGGCTCCAAGTTTGAAATCCGTCCATCAGATTACTCTAGGCCTCTCCAGCGAGAGCGACTGGCTAATGCTGGTTCTTTCTCGACATCCCTACCATCTGTCACGATCTGACAAGTGCGGTATATCGTCAGCTATCACACAGGCTCTGAGGAGAAGGAACGCTCGGATCGAGCGACTGTACTGGGGAGAGAGAAATTCAATGGCTAGCCTCCAGATTCCTAGTGATCTGAGAGTTGTCAACCCCAGAAGCTTCAGATCGACGAGCTTGCAAGACGAGCCGAATGGCGAGAACGCCCAAAGCCTAACACCAAAAATAATTTCGATGAAGCAATATCACGCTACTGTGCAGCCTGAAGAAGAGGTTCCCTTGTCAGAGGGCTCGACTGGACAATATCTCACCCCTGAGAAGGATGCGTATGCATCATCTCCTTCGTTCGCTCTCATCAAATATGACCCAGCACCGCTCCTTAAGCTAAGACAGCCGGATATTGCACGCATCGCCCGTCAACAAGATCTGCGAAGCGCTGCTGGGGGCATCTCGGCTCTACTGTTCGCTGTCATTATAGCGCATGTCCTGTGGCACCTCAGCCTCCTTGAGGCTCTCCAAAAGCTCGATTGCGATACAGCAATTCCTTCCGTTGAGCCCCGCGAAGTTAAAGACTTTGCAACACGGGAACTAAGTCCTTACCACGATCGAATGCGCAGTCTTTCTGGCTCGACTGTTGCAGAGCCGCTCTCAAACAAGACGTCGCTCGCGTTCTCCACCATAGCGACGGTGTGCAACTTCGACGATCGCCCCAAGGAAGTGAAGTGGGCTGAGAAGAGAGTGACGGATGAGCAAGAAGATACTGGCAGCTCGCCGAAGAGGCCCAAATTGAGCGAGTACAAGCAAGTGAGCAGTGGACGTGTAGCGGCGCTGATGGACAGATTTGAGAAGTTCCATTTGTGAAATGGGACGTTGACGGGCAAGTATCTCTGAGGCGCAACGGGACTGAACTATCTATCAAAGACACCGAAAATAATTGTTTTCCCTCCGCCGTGCACACTACAAGGTTAGGAGACCCAATCTTCTACCAGTGCTTCTCGTCTAGGGATTTTATTTCATACCCTAAAGCGTTCGGACTACGTTCTTCTTCGTTCAAAATGGAAAGAAGGGATCTCAAAGTGAAAACACCGCGCATGCTCGTCGTTTAGTTGATGGCACGAGCTGCGGAAAGTCACTTTGCCGCAGGTGAAGCAGTGAAAGGACCAGAGCACGGACAGCATCGTAAATACTCCACGTCCACTCGTCACTCGTTCAGCTAAACATTCCATCGACCTCTTCGCATCAATCTAAGCGCTTGATTGTTCTCTGACTCATCGCCGAACGGAAAGCTCGCTTGCATCTTCCCACCGCTGTGCGAGCACCTGTCGAGCATTATATCCGACCCTGCGACATGCCATCACAAGAAGCCACCAGGCGCATGAAAGACGCCGACTACAAGGCGTTCTTGTCAAATAGGAACTTGAGCCCATCTGCTCACTGTAAGGATATGATTATTGTGTAGCAGCAACATTGGACTGACTGTGACAAACATAGCTGAGCTACTCTTCACACAGGAGTGGTTCAACAGAGAGTTACCGCCTCAACCGGCGGTGTTCACCAACAACCCAAATCTGGATAGCAGTGCTTCGGCGCCTGCCAGCGATCAGTATCAAGATCAAGATAAAGGGCTGCAAAGGGCACGGGGAACAGTCGAGCAAGAAGGTAATGAGAGAGTGCAACGAGACGATCAGCAACTCTTCAGCGACAACAAGCCAGACGTGGCGACGCCCTTGCCCATCAAAGCAGCGGTTCCACCAGACTCAGATTTGGGAGATCCTCCAAACCTTCCAGGCACCTCTGGCAAGGAAGACAACCACAACCCACTGAGCCTGAGCCACGACTCCGCAGAAGCAACCGCCAGTGCCGACGCAGCCGCACCACACGCCACTCTCCAGCGGCCCAGCAACCCCACCAAAAAGCCAACGCCCAGCAGGGAACGCCGCAAGCTCGCCCGCCTACTGACTCGCATCGGCCTCGAGCAGCTGAAAGCCTGCCGGGACGCGCTCAAGCCGACTCGACTCACCCCCGCCCAGCTCCAGCACGGCCGAGCCCATACAGTCTCCCACTACGAACACATCGCCAGCGAAGCCTTCACCGTGTTCCATAGATTCTTACACGAAGCCGCATCTCGCGACATCGACGTTTCGCGTTTCGCGAAGGAGATGAGGTACAGAGACGGCAGGAAGCTGGGGGGACAAGACGTAGAGCTCGGCGAGGCCTATACGCAGGCGTGGAAGCGATTCGCGCGGGCGTGCATGGCGCAGGCGATTTCCGAGGCTGCGTGGGGGGAGGAAGGAAAGGAGCAAGCGGTTGGCGTTGAGCGAGTTGAAGAGAAGGTGATGGGAGAAGAGGGGGGTGGAGAAGATGGGACCGCAGAGGAGGACGGGCCGGGTCGTGGTCAACAGCCGGTCATTGATGGTGGCGACGCAGTACTTGCAAGTGCCGGTGCTGCTGCGGACTCCGCTGAGCGCGAGCAGTCCGCCCTCCTCAGCGATATGGATGTGTCGGAAGCCATGGAGCGCTTGGAGTTGGAGTTGCGACGCAGCTAGGCTCTGTCTTGCGGAACGTTGGAGGTACGTCCACAGTCCGCGATGGTGTTGACGACCTCCACGCCCGTTCTTCGCACGGAAGGTGCATCAGAGACAAGTATGGAGTTGCTCCAAGATCGGGTAGACTGCACGTCTTGCGGCGCTGCAGACGTGAACTTGACAATTTCCAGAGATAGTCAAAATTAATCCTCGTGTTGAAGCTAAAAAAGATACAAGTAGAGAACTGTGGATAACACGTGTTTCCGACTTGAGACGCTTGGAATAATGTAACAACATGCTTGTCCATTGTTATGGTGATAGATGCACCGAGTAAGCACATCACTGCAACGGAGTAGCCGCACGTGACATTTCCATCAACAACACCGCCACCCACACCAAGACGACCACAGCACCTGCAACCACCCAGCATCCCCTGCGCTCTCCTCTCACCCATCAAAGCTGCTCATCGCATCTGCATGTCCACCACACCCACCGTCAGGGATGACCCAGCAAAGCACGTGCACCGCATCTTCGAGGAACCGCCACACGTCCAGAGACGGTACAGGCATCGGTCTCGCGGCCACTTCTTCATCCCCGGAGCGGAACTAATCTCCGCCCGGGCCCTAAGCAATGCCTCGCGCACTAGACAAGTGAATGGCGAGTGTTTAGAGGCTTGGCGGCTCGTATCCGAGGGGCTATTTTAAGAATGCTAGGCTTTAGCTTGACGTCGTCAACGTCGTGGATACGAATCTCGAGGCTATTCTTGTGGCAACTCCGTCGGTTCTCGAGATGGTTGAAGGGGTACGTGGGATATGCAATGGGTGGTGTGCTGCAATAGGGGGATGTGGGAGCAGGGGCATCCCTGGAGATGTGCGATCCTGTCCGTATTGCTGGATTTGATACTGCGACCTACCGGGTGTTGCTGGTGGGTCCGTGGTCTGCGCAGCTACCTCAGTCTGCACGTGGAGTTAAGCTTTCGTGTTGTAGGCACGGCAGTGACAAGCCGGGCATCTTGCACGGATTGTCCCGTTCATCGATGCCGTCGTCTGTGGGTAGGAAAGTTCCTGTCGATCATTACCGTGGCGCGCGACGTATAAGTAAAAGTGTTTGTGCGTGTGATGTTCGTCGCCGTCCTCAACTTCTACTCTGCATCCATTTCTTATCCTGCACACCATGTTAGTCAACAGCATCGCACTCCTTGCAGCTGCAACCCTCATCCAGGCCGGCGTCCTTCCACCACGACAGACCAGCGGCGACGGCAATTGCTCCGACCCGCCGCAGAGAATTGAATGGCGCAAGCTCCAACCGGCGCAGCAAAAGAGCTACATCGACGCCGTGCTTTGTCTGAAGACCAAGCCTTCGCGCATCGGGCTCAGGTCGCTGTTCGACGACTTCCCGCACGTGCACTTCCAGCTGGCCTCGAGCAGTAAGTTTGAGGAAAAACATTGGGCAGAAGCTGCTGCTGACGTAGCATGGCCAGTCCACAACCAAGCCCCGTTTCTGCCGTGGCACAGATACTTCACGCAAGTCTACTTCGACGCGCTCGGCGAGTGCGGGTACTCTGGCCCGGGGACGTAAGACTCGCAGTCTACGCTCGATGTGGCACCGACTAACGCGCCCGCAGCTACTGGGACTGGACGCTCGACCACGACTCTCTGCTCGCATCGCCCGTCATGTCGCCCACGGCCGGCTTCGGCGGCAACGGCAACGCCTCGCGCAGCGAGTACATATCGGCGACCTCGCAGACGGTGTCGTGCGTCGACAACGGGCCCTTCAAAGACTTGCGGCCCGAGTACCTCGCCAACTCGCCCACGGAGATCACAGACGGCGGGCACTGTTTCTTCCGCAGCGTGGCGGAGGCAGACCAGCCCGAGGCGTGGGCGACGATGAAGAACACGCTCAGCCCGGAGTATGTGGCGGAGCAGCAGAAACTGGGTAGCTATGCTGAGTTCGCGCCGGATCTGGAGTCGAGTCCGCACGGGACGATCCACGCGAGTTTGGGCGGGGAGATGAATCCGACGACTTCGCCGAACGGTAGGTCCAGCTTCTCGAATGCCGTGGGAGAAAATGACTGATGTCATTGCAGAGCCGCTTTTCTTTCTTCATCACCCGCAGATCGACCATTTGTGGTGGACGTGGCAGCAGCAGGATCCGGCCAAGCGGTCGGCGGAGTACAGCGGTAGCCACCTGCCGTGGGGCGGCACGGAGTTTGTGCCTGCGTCTGCGAACGATACGCTGAACATGCTGGGGCTCGCGGACGATGTGCTGGTCAAGGACGTCTTGAGCACAACTGGTCCACTGCTATGCTACCGTTACTGATACCCAGTAAGCGCCGCATCTTCAACAGAGACGTATATTTTACAAGTAGTTATGTAAAATAAGCGAGCACTGCTTCGTATGCTTTACCTATTCATCTGGTTTCTCCTCTGAAGAGGTGTGTCAAACGCTGAACCACTCTGCGAAAGACTGCAGATCAAAATAACATCCGTTGTGGAATCATCTCGTAAACGCCATCGTCTGTATCAGGCATGTATTCTCCAAACTCCATCTGAACAGGCACATGCACCCTTTTTTCGTACTCGGTCAGGTAGCGCAGCAATGCCTCGCGCGAGCACTCCCCATTGTAATTTCTGAGACGTGCCGTGTACCGTTTGTGCAGACACGGAAGCAGCAAGTCCCCCTCGATGGAGGCGGCGTACTCGTACAGATTCGTGTGCTCGATGTAGTTCCTCAGTGTCGGGACGCTGCGGTCGAAGAAGTGGATCCGATTATCGCACTCTGATGGGATGATGATTGTTTGGCCATCGTCCGTCGGAAACATGCGACTCGCCTCGGTCTCCTCCTCGTCTTCCAAACGGCGTTTGCCAAAATGGGTAATGAGTAGTTCCGTGGTGTCGACGTCGGCGTTCCACGAATGCCATATTGTGGGTAGATTCGACGGAATCTTCGGTATAGCTTCGAATGCACGGTATATTACCGTTGCGAAAATGTTGTACGCAGAAGAAACATCTTTGTAGAGTAGACCAAGCAACGAATGAAACATGGGAGGTGATTCCTCTAATTTACTCGCTTCGATGAGATCTTCACGTGTCAAAGACAGGACATTACCCCGAGCTTCTGAGATGAGTGCAAGCGCGATGATTTTGGCGACTCTCGTGCGAGAAGGGTGGGTTATCAGAGTCCGGATGGAGGCAGCCGAGTTCTCCAACGCAAGGGGAAATCGTGCAAGAACGATCTTGACTAGGTACCGAGTCACGGAACCTTGTGGCCAGGCTATGTTGTTGTCTGAAGCAGAACGCGGGTGTAATTGCGGCGGGAACAACGCAGAGTAAAGTTCGTCATTTCGCGGTTCATGGAGATCAATAAAAATCAGTTTGTCCTGTCTTGAGTCCGACTCTGATGGCGTTGTGCCTATGTCTATGTCGAGGAAAGATTTGATTGTAACCCAGTCCTGATTCAAATACCCACGTTCTCTCCAGTAAGCCATCGTCATTTCTATGTATGGCATGGATGGCTGCAGCAGATACCACGAAAACCATCGAAGCTGTTGAATCTTATGCTGAAGCCATGTGTATGAGTAGCTGTTGGACCACATTGTGTACAGGACTTGCAGAGGAGTGGTCTCGGTGCCATGAGTGCGTGTCTGGAACGACACGCGGTCTGCCAAGAGCCGCGTTCGAACACTGGTAGGACAGATGTTGTCCAATAGACGTGCGTTGTTATAGACGCGAGACTCGCGAGGTATATGAGCATCTAGAAGTTGGACAAGATGAGTATCATGAGGCGAGTTGGAGTCGGCCTCCTTCTGCGGCACAGACCAGTCCCATACCATGGTGACTTGATATTGGTCGTGAGCTACACCAGATATAAGATCGGACCAATCCAGTGTTGTTTCCGGAACAAAAACAGAGTTTTGCTGGTGAAAAGGTATCGTTGCGAACGGTTCTTGCATGGCAGCGACGATGACATCAAAGTACGTACCACGGAGTCTTATCAACGTCGGCCTCTTCGCGTGTCGTGCTAGGAAGACAACATCGCCGGTTTGTAAGTCCTTGCAGTAGGGTGCATCGGGCCACCAATAGACTGGTCCATCTTCTAGGTCTTCAATGCCTGGGGACAAAAAGCGCATAGTCCAGTAGTTGGGGCTGTCGCTTTTTTCGAGCAGTCCCAAAGCACAACCCTGAACTGTGACAAGTGCATGCTCAGCTGTGTTCCATGTAAAGACGGTGGCGGACGGGCCAAGGACGTGTCTGGCCAGATGGGCAAAAACAGCACCCCATCCTTTCGTGTAGTCTGGCGCGAGGAGGTCAGCAGTACCGTCGCTCGCCATACCCAGCAGAGCGAACACCTTGTCTCTTTGGTCAGTCGCATCCTGATTGCGAAAGCGTTCCACAAGCTCCCCTAGGACGGAGCCGCGGGGATCGTTTGGATGGCTTCGGGGACCGTTTGGATGGCTTCGGGGATCGTTTGGATGGCTTCGGGGATCGTTTGGATGGCTTCGGGGATCGTTTGGATGGCTTCGGGCATCCGGTTGGGAGCGTGCTGGTGAGGCCTGGGCGTTGAAACCATCCAGATCGATGATCTGGGCAATTGTTTTTGCCAGACCCAGGGATTGAGAGGGATACATGAGCTCAGATAGGACCTGCAGACCCTTTGCAAATGTTGAGCCTGGGATCTCAAGGTCTCCACAAACCAAAACAAGACTAGTCGCGGCTGCAGCTTCCTGCAGAATCCATATTCTGGAAAACCACGGTCGAGCCAGAAAGGCAAGCAAAGCAGCTTCGGGCACGCTTGTTTTCCTGTAAGCCCGCTCTTCATCGAATGCTCTCTGGAGGCCACCCAGGGAAGATTCGCGATGTGCGCTTGACTCATGAATGGTTGGGATGGTTCGTGTGCGTATGGATTGGACATGGTTCGCAGCGTGTTGGATGGCTGGAAAGACAGCTTGAGCGTCATCGTGTCCTTCTCCCAGCCACACAGTGACGCGCAAAGCATGCGAATAAATCCTCGCCATGAACTTGACTTGACTGGCGCGCTCGTCAAGATCCACTTGGTTGATACAAAGAGCATCGATCCACATGGTCCTCGGCAGGACTGCATCACGGAGGCGTTGTAGCGCCGCGAACAGATTCTCGGTGACATTGATGTAAGTGAGCGGCTCGCTGGGGACAGCAGTGGCAGTGATGTAGATTTTTAGTGTGACACTAGGATCGCCCCACACGTATGACAGTGCTTCGAAGGGCCCGGAAGTCTGAGCATGGGGAATTGTGTAGTCGATCAGGCGGCAGTACACATGGCTCCCGGGCGCGCCAGGGAGGATCTGAACCAGACGCACGCTGTTTGCGGCTGGCAGGAGGGGGCGGTAAGCGTAGGGCAGCATCGTGACACGGCCGTGGGGCCGTCGAGTGTGGATGTGCAGCAAGCAGATTCGGCCAGCAGTAGGGCTGGCGGGGTAGTATCCGGGGGATTGGGGGTCAAGCGCACGATGCAGGCTCCGGGCAGGGTTGGTGCATAAGCGAGGGCTGCTTACTGCGTGTGGTGTGCTCGAGAGGCGTTGGCTGCCGATGTGAACGACGCACGGGATACGGTGGCGCTGTGTGAATGTACTGGTGATGAGTAGTACATATGCACGCGCTGTGTGAATTTACTGGCGATGATGAGTAAATATGCACGTATATCGAGGGCAAGCTGGGAGTGAGGCCTGCTTGGAGAGGACAGTTGACGAATCCAATGCTTCAGGCATGGGTCTAGCGCTGTACGCAAGTGGAAGCAGCGCTGCCTTCTTCAGACCAAAAATACCAGGGACGGGGCACTGCGCTACGCCAGGACGTCCAGACAGGCACGCCTGCACCCAGACGAGGCAAGCTAACGGTCGTCAGCACAGCCGTTGCACACTTGTCACATACCTCGCGACTTGTGCGTGGGGTATCATTGATTTCCGTCTATTTTGTGTTGGCACATACCTCGCGACTCGTGCGTGGGGTATCATTTATTTCCGTCTATTTTGTGTTGCCACATACCTCGCGACTCGTGCGTTGGGTATCATTTATTTCCGTCTATTTTTGTTGGCATCATTCATTTCCGTCTATTTTGTTTTCTACAGCTCCAATGCTTCACCACCACCATCCACGTCTTCCTCGTCGGCATAGTCGCCGTCTTCGTCTTCGCCCATGCCCACGCTAAACCTCATAAACTTCTCATTCTTGCTCTCGGTACCCCACTCTACGACCTGGCCGTCCTGGACCTCGCAGTCTTTCAGGACGGTCTTGTCGTTGTCGCGGGCAGCGCCGCCCTCGATCTTGCATCTTCGACCCAGAATGCAGTCTGTGAGCTGGACGTTGGTGCCGACCTCGACGCCATCCATGAGCAGGCAGCGCAGCAGGCGGGCGCCCTCGCCAATCTTGCAGTTGGAGCCGATGACCGACTCCTTGATGTTGGTCTTCTCGGCGACGTCGACGTTGTCGGCCAGCAGGGAGTTTTCGGCCTCGACGCGGCATTTCTTGGGTATGGAGTGGGCGGTCGAGGGGGCGATTTTGTTGGCAAAGGCGAAGGGCGAGGTGCTGTTCTCGGGCAGCTTGGCGAGGCGCAGCGAGACGGTCAGGAGGAGGTGGGCGGTGTCGACGCGGCGGATGAGGGGGTTGGTCGGGGCCGAGGGCTGGACGTAGGCGAGGATGGGGGGCACGGTGAGCCTGGGGCGCGAGGTGAGCGTCTTCGCGGCGTCGGGGATGGAGGAGGAGCCGAGGACGCGCGAGGCGAGGATCGAGGGCGTGGCGGTGCCGTTTGTTGCGGCGGCGCCCGAGTAGGTGCTGCTGTAGCGGGAGACGTCAATGTCCTCGTCGACGACCTGCGAGCCGTCGGAGCTGGCGTCGTCGCGGCCGTGGAAGATGTCGCGCAGGCCGAGCTTGTCGGCCAGGCCCTCCTGCCAGCCGGCCTTGGCCCACCAGCCGAGGACCTCTTCGCTGATGTTCTCAAAGGCGTCGTTCTTGCGGATCATCTCGGCGACCCAGTAGGGGAAGAAGTAGATGTGGGCGTCGCGGTGGGTGGTCAGCATGCGCACGCGGGCGTGCTTGCGGATGAGCGAGTGGCGGACGGGGAAGGCCTTGTTCTGTTCGGTCATGTCGCGGAGGGTGTCGGTGGGGACCGAGTAGACGAGGTTGGCCATGTCGCGGCGGATCGAGCCGGCGGGCGCGGGGACGACGGGGGCGGGCATGGGCGCGGTGGCGATGAAGTCGGTCTCCTCGCCCTTGGTGCTGCCCTCGCCCTTGGTCTGGTACCAGACGCCCAGTCCGCCTCTGCGGCCGACGCGCTCGCCGCCGGCGCCAAAGGCCGTCTTGCCGCCAATCTCGTGCGAGCCGGCGACGGCGCCGGGGAAGCCCGCCTGCTCGACCATCCAGGCGTCGGCCAGCGCGGAGCCGTCGAGCTCGCAGACCAGGTCGCAGGGCAGCACGATGAAGTCGCCCCGGATGGCGGCCTGGACCTCGGGCAGGCGGAAGAGGTCGCCGGTGCCCGTCTCGTGGGTGAGGCCGCCGGGCGCCAGCAGCTCCGGGCGCGGCGCGGGCAGCGAGGTGAGGTGGGGGTTCTGCGACATGGCGGCCTCGATGGCGTCGAGCGACTCTGGCGGGGTGACGACGGTGATGTCTGGGGGGGTGCAGTCAGCAGCGGCGCGCGGCAGGGTGCTGGGGACGGGGCGTACCGGTCACGCCCATGCGGTAGCACCACTCGAGCGGGTACCAGACCATGGGGCGGTTCGCAATGGGCAGCAGCGCCTTGGGCATGTCGCGGGGCGTCGAGGTGAAGGTGCTGAAGGAGGCGCCGGGCCCGCAGAGGATCAGCGCCTGGAAGCCCGGCGAGGGCAGCGTTGCGTGCGGCATGCTGGGGGCCAGGCGAGGGGCGTGTGGGCGAGGGTGTGCGGTGTTGGCGAGAGGGTGCGCGGCCAGCAGCAGCGCCGGGAAGCTGTGAGCAGGGCAGTGGCAGGCGGTGCCGTGGCAGGTCAGTGGCAGGCGGTGCAGTGGCAGGTCAGTGGCAGGCGGTGCAGTGGCAGGTCAGTGGCAGGCGGTGCAGTGGCAGGTCAGTGGCAGGCGGTGC
>VWXS01000065.1:102469-173222 GCA_028584115.1 Stagonosporopsis vannaccii | reverse complement strand
GGGGGGGGGGGGGGGGGGGGGGGGGGGGGGGGGGGGGGGGGAGGAGGGGGGGGGAGGGGGGGGGGGGGGGGGGGGGGGGGGGGGGGAGGGGGGGGGGGGGGGGGGGGGGGGGGGGGGGGGGGGGGGGGGGGGGGGGGGGGGGGGGGGGAGTTCTTAGCAGTGTTAGCCTTGGGGGCGTGGAGACACCGAAACGTACTGTCGTTCGTCGAATTGGTTACTGGGACTGTTGTGAGCTTGTAGGAGGAAATTCTGCTTGTCGCTGTTCTTGATGTGGTGTCTGTTTGCTTGAAATCGTCCCTGGACACCCTTGTTTTTTTCCGGTGACCGGCAAAGAGGGTTACCATCCGTTGTAGGAAGGCACGTTGTCGCTTCTCTGGCTAGACAGGATCGGTTGATGAGCGTGAAACCGGGTTGATAGGAGTTTCGGCCAAAGGAGCGGCTATAAGCTCGTCGCCATGCTCAATAGCACAACTGTTCGCGACAATAACGTTAGCCTGCGATGTCGGTGGCGCCGAGCCTAGACCATTGCTGGGTGTCAGGAGGTTATCCGCTGGGGCAGGTGATGGTGCATGGCCGTTGACCACATCTTCTCCAACGACAACGCGAGCCTCTGTGGGATGGAGGTGGCCATTCGTGGGCAAGGAACTCTGTTCGTCCAATCCAGGCAAGGCTGGAAGCACACGTTCGGGAAAACCAGCACCTGGTCTTGCTGGCTGAATATCATCGTTCAGTGGTCGGTATATAGCTGTTGTTGCTAGGATTGGTGCAGAACGACAACCATTGTCTTCCTCCTGAAGTCGTTCGATGTGCTGGCACGCTGGCAAGGGTGGTATTGCAGCTGCTCCCTGTTGTGCTCCTTGCACCCTTACTGCTGCCAGTTCAGAGCTGAGATTGCTGTGCAACAAGATACCTAGCTCGTCAGTTGAGCGGAACCGCCTTCTCGCAAAAAGTGGTTCTAGAGGGCGTTGCAAGCCAAGGAGAACTGAGTTGCGTGCCTTGAAATCTCACACGCGAGTTCACCCTGGTATGTGGCATTCTGAGCTTGTCAGGAGGTTGCAAGTCCGTGGAGAGAATGCCGGAAGAAAGACACGGTCGTTGCACAGCTACTCAGATGGTGGGAGTGTTGAAGAAGTAACACAACTATGGCGGTATCACGCAATACAGAAAAAGGCAACTGAACGCAATAAGAAGGAAAGAAACAGTAAGGCGCATACGCGGGGAAAGGTTACGGTGCTCCAGCGCGTGGAAGTAAGTGAAAGATGAACAGCTGTATCAGGCATCGTGACCAAGCTACAGGCGGCAGAGCTACTATCGAAAGCAGTTGGAGGTGCGGTGAAAGTGTCGGACATGTGTGTGAAGATTGAGGAATGACACCAGGGGAGAGCGACTGTGATACTGAATAAGCTCATCTACCACTAAGAAGAGTGGCCCAACAGAGGCACTCCCTACTGTAATAACATGCAGCAGAATTGCAAAGTCCTAAGTCGCAAAACAGCAAGAGTCAACGGCAACTACCTAGGTCGATCAGTCAATGTGACATTGTTCATTGATTAGTCGGGTATGGTATTTTCATGACATCGTCACCTGGAAGCACAAATAATTGGCACCACCTGTCTCCTCTTACTATGCATTGTCGGCGCAGATGTAGGTGACTGCGCAATATCAGCTTCATGATACTTCTGCGGGCTCTGTTTGCATACCGTTGTTGCCGCGTACGAACGCATCGCCCCAGTTCCGTGTGACACGGCCTTCGGAAACCTCCTTACACCGCTCGAGAGCAATGTTCATGTAGCCATCGACGGATTGGAGATCACCTGAAAATTGGTCAGTTGCTTGTGAGGTCCATCACGTGCCGACTTACCCTTGTAGACAATGCCAGAGTTCAGTTTGACTGTAACAGGAGCACCAATGATCTCGCTCAGAAAGCCGCTGGGGTCTCTCGAGTCGCCGTTGCTCTCTGGTGCCGGACTCTGGGACATGTTTGCTGAGTTATGGTTGCGTAAGGTAAGAAAGAGTTTTCTTCGTCGGAAATTAGTCTAACTCTGTGTAATGAATCAATGATCACCTACGGGCTATGTTCGATTTGGAGCTGATATTGCTGATCTAAGCACGGGTGTTCGATATGCAGGTGTAGTGAAATGATTGCCCTGTGGTCGGCGTGAGAGGTGAAAGGCGCCGATGTGCACGGGCCACTACATGCACTCCACGGCAGGCGCGACAACGTGACTGCGCGTCAAGTCGGCGCTCGAGCCCCGCAGCAATCCACAAACATCCCAGAATCGATTGTTGCTGCGCCTTGATCCCGCTGGACACCACGCTGCTTATCTTCATGTAGGTGAGATGATGGACGCCACCAAGGGCGCATCTGCTCCCAGAAAACGGTCCCTCTTCAAGCGAGCAGCCTGGCAAGATGCTGCGAAGAAGGAGAATGAGGACATCTTCAGCCACTCCAACGAATTTAAGGACCTAATCGCCGAGGAGAATCGGAGAAAGGAGGAGGAAAGGAAGCAACAAGCTGAGGCGAAGCGGAAGGCTGAGGAACAGCAGAGGAGTGAACAGCCCGAGGAGCTGGACAAGAAGGGCAAAAGACGGAAAGTGTCGACCGACTACGAGGATCCAATTCTACTTCGCGATGACTCTGTAGACTCTGAGAGACTAAGCAGGTCCCAGAGCGATGCGTAAGTAGGGTGGTGTAGGCGTTGTCGCATCGGCTAATAGGCGTCAGACGAAGCAGGACACTCCTCTCTCCCACTGCACCCACGATACCGTCAGGCTCACGGGCAGCACGCCACGATACGTCCGCGAGGTCGACCCGAAGTCAGGGCCTGAAAGCAAAGCCTGTTGTTGTCGATCTTGGAGACTCAGACGACGATAATGATTCTGGATATAAATCGAAGTCCTTCGGCGATGTGTGGGATGTTGAAGCATATGGAGTCGGCAGAAACCACAATGTAGCTTTGCGTCCATCAAACAGCACAACAGCAGATGATCTTGAAGAGGTCGAGGACCCAGAAATCGCAGCTATAGAGGCAAGAGCAAGAGCAAGAGCAGAGGCCAAGAGAGCGGCAGCGGCGAGCGGAAGCAAAGCACCTGTTGCACAGCTCTTGATTGACTCCGTTTTGCCGGACACAAGTCCTCTGATGGTCAAGGTGCGCGTAGATACCACAATCGACAAGCCTCGCGAGGCATGGTGCGCCAGGCAGAAGTTCTCAACAGAAATGACGCGAAACGTCTTTTTCACGTGGAAAGGCACACGTCTGTATGACAGTACCAGAATTCAGCGTTTAGGCGTCAAGATTGATGATCATGGCAACGTGTCCCTGGAGGACGATGACTCTCTGTACGATGGCATCGACACACCCAAGATCCACGTCGAAGCCTGGACAGATGCAGCGTTCGCACAGTACAAAAGAGAGCAGGCTGCAGAGGCTGAAGCAAAACGAAAAGCAGCAGAGCCCTCCCCTGTAGTTGAAGAGCGCGAACCTTCACTCGAGCCCGTAGCCGAAGCGAAGAAGTACCGCCTATTTCTCAAAGCAAAAGGGCTCGAAGACTGGAAGATACAAGTACGGCCAGAAACTACGTTCGAGCAACTCGCAGACGCCTTCAGGACTGCTCGAAATATCGCTAGATCACAACCTTTGACACTCATGTTCGATGGCGACCGCTTGTCGCCATTGGATATTGTGCAAGACACCGAGTTGGAGGACATGGACGCCATTGATGTGTTACTCAAGTGACATTTGATACATACGTATTTGACACTATCCGGTCTGGAATCTGGACGTTTGATGTTGAACAAACGAGCGCGGCGTTGGGGCTTTGATATCCTACTGAGCATTACTTTGGCGTCTTCTCTTCTTTCTAGGCATGTCACATAAAGCGAACATGCACATTTGTATTGCAATCACCAGAGTCTATCGATACGTAAAATCACAACACAGCAACAAAGATTGCACTTAACCCAATCAAAGCGGCGCTCCACGATACACTCCACCCTTCAGCAGCTCCTCCGTGCACAAGCGGCTGCTCAGTAGGCTCAGATAACACTGTCGTCTTCCTGTCTAAGGCAACAGTCTCACCTATACTTGCAGTTGAAGATGTACTTAGTACATATACAAAGCGCGATTCGGCAATACCATCAACCGTCGTCGTTACAAGAGTGGGAACTACATCCGGGGCAGCAAGAACACTCGGCTTCCCATCGAGAACCACATTCTGTCCAATTAAGGCAGTCGACGAGCCTCTGATGATGTAAACAGGCGTCGTGGTAGCAACGCCATCAACTGTGGTTTGAATTTGCGCGAACACGGCTTCAGGTGCTTCGAGGACGGTACTTCTACCGTCAAGGGTAACAGTCTGACCCACTGTAGCGATAGTCTGACCATTGACGAAATAAACGAGCGTGGAGGTTGGTACGCCATTGATGGTTGTAGGGATATATGTAGCTAGTAGATCTGGCACGGACAGAGTTGTGAGTATGCCATTGAGCGTGACTGCTTCAGGCCCCAGTACTGTGGAGGCCTTCGGGATGATGTACGCCGGTATCGTTGTGGATATGCCGTTGACGATAGTCTGTAATCTAGTGAAGAGGAGCTGTGACATCATTGTTGTCATTTGTATGGGCTCGACGTTTGCAGCAACATGCACTGCGTCTTCATCGGTAGTACGTGTGTACTTTGGGCCTGGCAGGGGCGCAATACGCAGGCCTTCGCCGCTTGTTGGTCCTGCAGGAGACCCTGGGTCTTCGTTGACATAGTCCACAACGACAATTGAATTCACAAGGTCTGCGCTGGGTCCAACTCCGTTCACTGATTGAAACCGCAGTGGGAGCGAGGCAGTAAGTTGGTTAAAGAAACCGGCGATCAACGAGGCTTCTGCTGGATCTGGGGCATGAACCGCCCGAGTCTCCTCTGCTTCGGCGACAGTATCGGAAGGTCCCTTCACCTCTGGTGAACGCGATGGCAATGCCACCCACTCCCATTCCTGTCTTTCGCTTGCGTCCCAGCCCGGCATTGACTGCTGAGGAGGCGCAATGCCCCCTGTGCGCGTTGGAGGTGTTTCATCTCCAGTGAACGTACCAGTGGATACCAAATGGAGGGCATCCGTAGGTTGTGCCGGTAATTTCGAGGGCTGGATCAAGAACACGTTTCCTGTCTTAAAGTCCGGAATGCCAGAACCACTCCCGCTTGCTGCAGGGTATTCGTTTGCGTTCGGCTCTGTAGCAAGGACCCTCGATATATCTGACCATGCAGATCTGGAACGTTGGGGCATGAAGTTGCCCGTGCGGTCATCAGTTGTGGCAAAGTTCGATTGTCTTCCGTCAAAGCGGGTCACAGGTGAGCGGGTCGCCGTAGCTTGGTGTGGACCGTCACCGTACAAAGTGGTGGTCCCGCTTCCGTCAATCAGGATTGTGAGTATTGTGGGAGATCCGCAAGTGGACATACTGGTATTCTGATACGGGGCTCCTTGCGGCATATAAGGGTAGAGAAAATCGCCTGTTGGAGCGGGTCGATGGCTACAGTTTGATGAAGCACTGTCCCAAACAATGACTGTACTGTGGTTCCAAGAGAAGTTTGGCATGGAGAAGAGAGTCGGGACTGGGCCAACGGTTACGACTGGTGTGCAATAATTGATAGCCTTTTCTAGAGGGAAGGCATTTTTGAAGAACGCGTCATCTGGCTTCCCAGCAAGAGGTACCCATAGCGGTACAAATCGCCCAACGGACGAGCTAGATACATTCCGCTTGATTGTAGTAGGCTGAGGATACTGTTCATGATAAGAGAGGGAATGGGTCGACGGCGCAGCTGTCGCTGTTGCACACGAGTCGACGCCTGCCTCGTTGGAAGTAGGTAGCATCCCTTCCCAGGAGTATTTGGTTTTGTAGTCAACAAAAGTGTGCGGGTACGCCAGATGCAGATATGTTGTAGTACCAGCCCCAGTAATTGCGGTCACCGCGAAAGGAGTACCATAGTAATCGGTGACTGACATGGGCGGGTACATACTTTCAGGTCCTCCAGACCATCGGTAATCAAGATGAGTCCTGACTGCAGTCGCTTCAGGTATTGCATCCATGTATACGATTTCGCTGAAGATGCCCACAGTTACATTCTCCGTATACGCGATCTGCTCCTCTGGGACCCAGGATATTGCGAACATCTGTGGAGGGTAGAGCGTGCATCGCATGTCGCATGGCTGCGAAGGTGAAGGAGTTGGTGTGTTCGTGGTTAATTCTGGCGGTTCGTTAATAGGATAGGAACCGAAATTGGGCTGAGCTTTGCATTCGAGATTTCCGTGTGTGACCTGCGTTGTCATGACGAGGACGAGGCATATCCAAGGGTTGGTAGACCACATTGAGCTCAGATGAACGAACATGGACAAAACCAGATTCCCTTCCATAATTTAGGAAGAGGTGCACCAAACACTGGCGAGATCATGAACTATGAAATACTGTTTGTGACTTGGGTCGCTTCCAGCTGCTCCACACCTCTTTCCTGGGTCATGTGTTCAGCCTATTTGTCTTAAGCCATTGCGCAGTTGTTGTAAGAATAGACATAGTCGTACAGGGACTTTACTCGATACTGATTGTTTGAAGACATCAGCCTTTGGACCCTCCACGTCAGCTAAGGCGCTTTGGTCCTGTTTCTTGAACTTTTCTCTGGGCTTTATGGGCAGTAGCGCGACATTGGATATAGGCTGGCAAAGTTTGACAACGATACGGAATGTCGAAGTGGTGACGGCAGGAACCCCACCGTCAAGCGCAAAGAGGACATTATTGAATCTCTGCCAAAAGTCTGCCGTATCTTTTGTTCATTGAGAACAAGAGAGTGTGGTCGAGGAAGAGAAGGGTGCAGCTGCAGGCGCTGGTGGGGCAAGCTGCCGTGGCGCCCACCACCCAAAAGTCCTCTTTGCTTCACACATCCCTTGAATACCTTGCGCAACCGTGAAGTCTGTCAATAGCAATAAGCTCGAGCACCGGAGAAAAGCTTCGGAATGAGGCCCTCCGCCACAAAAGAGCAGCAAGTGCCGCTGATCCAGGGTCTTGCAGAGAGCAGCCCACATGCCCTGACGTAGACGTGACAATGTTATGCAGCTCACGACGCGACCCATCGTGCCTTCCTCGGGGGATTCAATAGCTCCGGAACAGGCTGTAGATTGCGGTACTTCTCTTTTGACTCACATACAGTGCCACACGGAGCATCGACCCATACGAAGAGCCCGCAACCAAACTCAAAGCCAACATGGTGAACAAGAGAAGCAAGAGCATAATCATCACCGGAGGTGCACGTGGAATCGGACGCGTTACTGCACGCTACCTTCTCTCGCAACCACTCGCTCATCGTGTCTTTCTTATCGATCTTGATGGCGACGAACTTGAATACACAGTCACTAAGCATCTATCTGCATATGCTCCGAGAGTGGGGTATTCGATAGCAAACCTTCGAAGCCCGAACGAGATTCGCGAAGCTGTGGCCAAGGCCGCGAAGTTCTTTGATGGGAAAATCGACGTTCTTGTGAACAATGCAGGTACTGGATAACCATTTGTGTTTCAGTCGGCCAGGAAGTAACAAGTGGTAGGCATCGCGCGTGCTTTCTTTACGGCTGGCAATGGTACGATGGAAGACATCGCCACGGCGGAGCAATGGCAGGCATATATCGACACCAACTTGAGCGCGCCATTCTGGATGAGCCAGGCTGTTATCCCATTCATGAAAGCCCAAAATCCGAGGAATAAGGCGAGAGGAGAAACTGAGCAGGCAGAAGTAGATCGCGAGAAAGATGTAAAGCGAAACGAAGAGTTCAGCAACCTGCCAGATGACTTGCATGGCAAGGATAAGACCGACGAAGGCGGTTGCATTCTCCACATCTCTTCCTTCCGAGCGCACCAGTCAGACCCTGACTGTGAAGGCTACGGCTCAACGAAAGCCGGTTTGTTTGGTCTGACGCAAGCCATGGCGGTGTCTTGCCAGCGCTGGGGGATACGTGTTAACATGATCTCGCCTGGCTGGATCAGTGTCGCGCACGAGTGCAAGGACGGTGATGAGGCGGCAGCAGGAACGCAAGGTGCGCCACATGAGGACGATGCGAGAAAGGCGCGGCTAGAGATCTGGGCGGGCAACCATAGTGAAATGCACCACAGGCAACATCTGGTCGGTCGCGTCGGTCAGGGTGAGGACATTGCTGAAGCAATTGAGTACGCATTGGGTGCCGGTTTTATGAGTGGACAAGTGAGTCGTCATCTTCCGATGTGTTTGAGTAAGGACTGGCTGACTGTAGCACAGGAGATGGTGTTGGACGGTGGTGCGAGCAAGAGGAAGAATCCTGATGTGTAGATCCGCCAGCCACGCTCGCCGCCGATGAACACCAAGCTTTCAATGTTTGTAGTGAGCTCTCACTGGGCTTGATTTGATGTTTCTTGCTCGAAATAGCATAGCTTAAGCCATGAATCCACCACTGACGCAGGCACAGACCAATGGTGGCTCACGTGATCGCTGTTGCCTCGAGCCTTGTGCCTGCCATCTTTTACCTTCACAACAAGTAGACTGTAACCAGGCTATAACATCAAAGATTCAACGTTCTTCTGCCTACGGGCAAATGGTCAATTGAAACGATACAGAGAAGATTAGCATGGCCCCTGCACTAAGGATGACACGCTATACAAAGAGACGCTACCGTTTTTTTTATGCCTCGTACGCGCTTTCGAACCCCGTCTGAGACGTGGGATTCCTTTTTTGTGTATGCTAGAATTTTCTAATGGCTTTCACTCTTGTTGTTGCGATTACCTTTGCGCCTCAATCCAGATCTGTTGACAAGCGTGCATCAAGCCACTTTTGGTTGTCTTGAATATAGGTATTCCACCCGCATTAAACCTTTGCTTAGATCACGAAAGGTCCATTTGCGGCTCAGTAGATGTGTTTGACACATCCTGCCCTGCAAGTCAATCAGCCTGCGCTGTGTCAAGTGTCAAACACAAACGACTACGAGAAATCATGTTCAGTTCTTTGGTACCCAAGAGTCCTGTGAGAGGTACAGCGCGGAGGTTCTCGCTGTAAGTGCCAAACGCAGCATCATTTGAATCTGCGCTCTGACTTGGAAAATATCATGCTGGCCCGTGTTCACGCACTGTCCTGTCTTACAAACATGACTGCCGCCACTCTTGAAGAGAACAAATGCATTTGTCTTCAGATGATAGCTGATATGTAGCTTTTTGTCTCTTTCATCCAAAATTTCGAGAGACATTGATCTTCAGGCGCTTTGCCAACGATACGATATAGTCTCATGGGTTAATTGAAGCACTTGCGTATGAAGACCAGTGGGCGTTTCCAGAAGAGATTCAAACGGTAGTTGCCTAGTGAGCATTTCGAAAGATAGTTACAAGCGTCAATGATGTAGGCTGGAGCACTGGTCCAGCGGATGTGAATTTACCATGCATCCCACACTCCACAGGTCCATCTCTGACACAAGGCTACCATAATTCTCACGGGGGCCACACACAAGTACAAAGAAAAATCGTGAAGCATCATAAGACATCGATGACCACCTTGAACGGGCGGAGCTTGCGCAAGGGTAAGAAACTCTGTCAGTGATTGATTCTGAAATCTCCGATCAGCAATTAGTATCTCGACAGCCACATAAGTATTAGCCCTACGAATGGTCAGTGTGGAATTTCAGTGTTGGCTGATTGAAGAGAGCAGATTGTCACTTGCAGCTCTGAGGATCGACTCTGGTTGTATCGGAGCGATGGTGAATGAGAAGCTGCTTGGGATAGTTGGGGAAACCCGAATCCGAAGCCCATTTGAGCGAGTGAGCGCTCAATGTCTTCACCTTGGTTGGCTAGAATACTAATAGTTACCATTCGATGCAATTTCAGATAGCTAATTTTTGATCTCATACACAATTTTTGAGAATGCTTTTCGTGTTCGCTATGGCGCCCTTCAATTCTGTGCTCTGAGCATTTGCAGCAGCGGGTATCTGCATCGTACTAATGGGGTATCATTGTAACAAAGGAACTCTAATCTAGTCTCTAATCTGAACGGTCTGTTTCGCTATCATCGTAACGATTAGAGCCGACATCGCCAAGGAGGATGTCGTCAGGAGCCGGGCCGCGATGGGTGCGCACTATTATTCTTTAGCAATCTCATCTTTTCAAGAGTGTAATTCAGACGGAGACACTCACCCCATTCGGTCTCCACGCGGAAGAAGATCCACACCCATCTTCTCAGCACCTCGAGTACCTCCATTGTAAAGATGCCGCCCTCGAGGTCGTTGAAATGGTCCAGGTGCGGTGACAGCTTCAGACTCCACGTACATCTCAGCAAGGCGTCCATGGCGATTGCGGCGTAGTAAAATTCCTTGGCGTGAAAGTATCGATGTCGGCGCAGTCCAAAGGGGTGCTCCGGATTATTCCTCTCTTTGGGCGAGAATAAGGTCAGGTCCCAGTCGCGCATCACGTCCCACCAGAAGGAGTAGCCAGAGTTGACTACCACGGCGATCATCCACATCCTGAATAGCGTCGCCTCGCTGACACCGTACTTCTCTGGCTCCGGCGTACGCTGCAAAGCGCTAAGTATGATGACCGGAAACGCAGTGCTGTACTTGAGTGCGTTAGCAAGGTGCACACCACCCCAGCCTGTGGTCTTTGATACAGAACCCGTCTGCGCGTTCGCACGCTGCACGCGGTAGTACTCTGTGATGCACTGCCTGAGCCGTATCAGGGATGGGATGCTGATTATAAAAGGCACCCAGAATGGGCCGCCGCAATTGCGGTTCGGAGGCCCAGTGCTGCTGTGCGAGGACGAGAAAAACATGCACAGCGAGACGAACAGGTCGCCCAGCACTTTGGCATACGATGTCAACGCATCAGCGAGCAAGATGTCGCCAAATTTCCCATCTGCGGCTTCTGCAATGCCTCCGATGCTTATGCGCTTTAGTGTGCTCAACGTTCTGCTGCGTCCTGCACGCGAGACGAAGGGTAGGGGCGCGATGAAACCCACAACGAGGACGAGCAGGTATAAGTTTGGCAGGATCTCCCATGCTGCGATGTGTGCGGGACTACCATACGTCAAGGTCCAGAACAGGAAGAGGGAGAGGGCGAGCGGTATCGAGAGGAAGGTCGCTATGCGGTAGCAGGATAGGTGGTGCGGTAAATGGTGCGGCGAGGAGCGTGAAGGGTAGCGGATGAGGGAGGGAACGTCGATGCGAATGAGAGAAAGGTAGTGCAGGTTGAGGCCCCATGCCCAGATGCCTGCGAGAGCGTGTTAGCAGACAAATTCAAGGCCTCGTCGCGCAGACGTACCGAGGACGATAATGAGGGCCACACGATAGGGCAATGGCAGCACGCGACTGAAGCCATCGAGTTCTGGTTCAACCGCCGGATCACCGTCCATAATGTTGGGATGCGCTGGATACCGTTGCGGTCGCTGCTTCCCAAGACTGCTCTTGCCGAAGAATCATGAAGCACTCGTGTTCTGATGTCGCCTGCAGTAACCCTCTCCTCTTCCCAACAATTTGCGTAAGGGCGGATAGTCGCTGCGTGTTCAGTTGCTATTTCCAGGAGATGTTTCGCAGCCACAGTCAGCCACAGTGGCTCGTGTCTGAGCCGCATCCTAACGCCTTTCGGATAGCTCCACTGAGCTTTGCCTAGGGCATCATCAATTGATGGTTATGACGACACCATTGAAACAGACTGTACAGCACTGTGACGCGCCTTTCTGCAGTGTCATTGGCCTGGAACCGAACATTTGACATCTGTACCTCCTCAACCTCCAAGGCTCTGACGTCCACACCGTCCGCTCACACTTTGCCCTTTATTCATCTCATAATTGCAATCCAAGCAATTCAAGGCTTCCATCACCACATCTGATACATCTACTACGCACAAAGACACACAATGTCTCCCCTCTCAGTTCCCAAGATCTTCATGGCCGGCGGTGCGGTTGGCTTCGGCTACTACCTGTACATGCGCCAGTACTGGTTCCCCAACCCCTACAAGACACAGGGCATCGAGAACATTGAGAACCGCTTCTCCTCTGGTGGAGGTCACCCCACTCACGCGCCTGCTCGAGCCAGTCAACGAGGTACCGCCATTGAGACTCAGCGCTAGCCGCTGCTTGACAGCTTTGTACTAATTGCTAACGTTTATGTTCAGGCACAGCAACAGACAACGAGGGCAGGAAAGAAGGCGGCAGCAACAAGGGCCCTGACTCAGAGCACTTCAAGGGCAACCACTCGACCCAGCAGAGCGAGGTGAGTCCTACACGAGGAGAAATGGGTAATGGCCAGTTGCTGACAACGTGCAGGGCGTCTGGCCGGACAAGTTTTACGAGCAGCAGCTCAACAATCCCAAGGGCAAATAAACAGCCCATCGAGGCAATGAACGCACACATAAAAGGAGACTGCGGAACAAACAGGACAAGACCTGCGAGGTCGTTTAATGCATCGGTTGCAGAGTTGGGCGTTTTAAAAGCATAAAAGATATACTTCTGGTGAATATGTTGCATGGCACCCATCAACTCTCGTCATGACAGATGAGATACCAATGTAAAACACTTCAAACCCACAACTCTCAATGCATTCGCCGCGGGGGCATGTCACGCGGCCGCCCCGCTGATGAGGTGGCTTGAGGTGAGGGATTGCAAGGATATTTATTTGTTATCACATCGTGACAGCTAGGGCACGTCACAAGCATGTGAGGACGTGCGACGGCTAGATATTATCTCAATGCATCAGTACTTATGTTTTTAGGATCCATAATATACCAATATTGTAAGATTACAGGACCTCACTGCATTGCCCGGCTGCCTGTTATCGTTTGTCTTGGTCAATCTGCGTCATGCAGGTGTTCCCGAGCACTGAACAACGCAACAGACGACGCTTCAATTGAGGGAGCCACGCTTGGAAGCTGGTATCAATATTTTCAGAACGAGCCTCGATACTCTTTAAAGGACTTATTGATCACGATTAGACCGCAGCACAAGCACCTCAGGGCTGCAAAATCCCAAGCTCTGTTCAACCTCGGCAGCAGTGCCGGTTCCTGAGGCTCAATTGCAGCTAGCGCGGCGATTTCTCCGCAACCCAGCGCGTTGAAGCCTTGGAAAACGCGGAGATGCGCCTCTGAACCTTGGAAATTCGCTTCCCCACATGCCCTCCAGCGGATGGTCTACCCTTCACAGAATGACTCCGTAGCAATGTCTGGCATTCGGACGGCAATCGCCCGATAGGCCGGCCGTGATCAGCAGACATCTACGTCAATTAGGATAGCTTTGCAAGAGCTTGGAAAGGCTGTGCAGGTTCTGATGCGGAAGAGCAGGATCGCTTCGGCGGTATAAGAGGGCAGTGGTCCCGGGATTTGGGAAGCACAGTTATCGTGGAGATCTACAGAGAACACAATGCTGGGTCCCAAGCTGTTGTTGACCACGGTCTTTGCGGGCGCGCTGGCGTCTGCCAGCTACTTGCCGCCAACTGCCCAAGAGCCTCACTTCTCACAACACCTGAGAAGGCAGGGCAATGGGTCTGCATTCCATGGCCCGTACAGCACATCAGGAAGACATATTGTCGATAGCCGTGGGGAGGAGATCACTTGGGCTGGTGTCAACTGGCCTATGTCGGGTATGTAGAAGATGTCTTTGCACAGTAACGTTTGCTCACAATTGCGACAGGAGAGACAATGATTCCAGAAGGTCTTGAGTGGGCATCCGCAGAACAGATTCTCGACGACATTGCAAGTGTTGGCTGGAACTACATCCGCATGTACGTACATTAGGCATTTAACGGGCCTCCAGCTGACCACCATAGGGGCTATGCTATTGAGATGATCGACCAAGTCTACGACAGGAATGGATCCGACGTGCCTCTCGAGGTTGCTCTGATCAACGCTCTGGGCTACGTGAACGGTACCAAAGTCACTAACGAGATCCTCGAAAAGAACCCCAGCTGGACGACCCAAACTACCCGCTTTGAAATCTGGTCTGACATCGCCTCCCTTGCTGAACAAAAAGGCATTTTTATCTCTCCCGACGTCCACGTCGGCAAAGCACAGTGGTGCTGCTCCCACACTGACGGCAACGCATGGTTCGACGATCTCAACTTCAACGCCACACACTGGCGCCGCGGCCTTGCCTATGTCGCCAACTGGGCAAAGCAGCACCCCAACATCCCCAGCATGTCGCTGAGAAACGAGATGCGC
Organism: Stagonosporopsis vannaccii; assembly: GCA_028584115.1. Taxonomy (NCBI): domain Eukaryota; kingdom Fungi; phylum Ascomycota; class Dothideomycetes; order Pleosporales; family Didymellaceae; genus Stagonosporopsis; species Stagonosporopsis vannaccii. Next base: position 159,040 of record VWXS01000065.1, on the reverse strand, counting down.
GAATCCTGGAACGTCACAAATCTTTACTACAACTGGGAGACACTGGTGGGCAACTTTACCGCCGGCGCGGATGCCATCCACGAGGCAAACCCCGACATCCTCATTATCTGGGGCGGCATGCAGTACGGTCAGGACCTGTCTGCGCTCACAACCGGCAAGAACATCCTCAACGCGCCCTGCTACAAGTGCACTGCGATCCGCGACGCCGCGCGCCGCGATCCCGTGGTCTTCGACGTCGACGAACACGCGTGGGCCGACAAGTTGGTCTGGGAACTGCACTTGTACCGCATGAGCGAGGACCTGGACACTGGTACCTGCGACATCATCAAAGCAGGCTTCTACCGCAACGGCATGAATGCGCTCGGCATCGAGGCCCCACCTGCTTGCAACGTGACCAATGACTGTCCCAAGGCCGTTCGCGAGACACCGGTGATCATCTCCGAGTTTGGCACCGCGCAAGACGAGACCATCTTCAACGACACCCTGCAGAACTGTCTGAAGGAGTATACCATTGAGAACAAGATCAGCTGGCAGATGTGGAGCGTTGCGGGCAGCTACAGGATACGTTCGGGCGTACAGGGCTTCCCGGATACATGGGGGCTGACTACACCGGACTGGACGGGGTGGCAGTATGAGAAGGGCATTGAGGAGTTCTGGAAGCCGTGGACTGAGGCTATGAATGTTACTCGTGTGGTTTAGTTGCTGTAGAAATTTTCGCCGCTGAACATTGACAATATAGAAGTAACTTCATAAAGTCAATTTGACTGTCAATGCTGTCGAATATTGTATGAAGATATCGCTAGCAAAGTGATCAGAGCTTACTAACACAGTAAAAGTGCACATAGACATATCTATGAATCTCACGTGTGTAAAAAATTTTGTTGTATTCAAGTTCTACAGACCTCTTGGCCGCCAAACATAACGCTCGCAGTATTCCCACCGAAGGTCCGCCCATGCTGGTCCCCTAGCGCCTGAAAACGCCTTCAACACCATTCGCTGGGATCGCTTACCAATCCTTTCCTGTCAATCAGGCCAATAAAGAGAACATTAAAAAGATATATACAGTGCAAAACAAGCTTTGAATATATGAGATGCCTCCAGAGGTCATCCGTAGCCTAGCCTGTTCAGGATGTGCGATTGGGCTGCGCTTGTGTCAGGCCAGGGCTTTGCTGCATCTGCTGCGTGTTCTGGGGCGTAGCGCTTCTGCTCGGTGGTCGTCCATTCATACCCGGGCTGCCAGCCTGTTGTGATGTTTGTCGTTGTTGGCTCATTAGTCGTTGTTGCTGAACCAGCTGTTGCTGGTAGTTCTGTACCGCATTGACAGGTGGACTGCTAACCATGCCACCGTTCTGCTGCATGAACTGGTTGTTGGTCATTTGCGGTGATGGTGAAGACATTCCCGGAGAGCCTGCTGCGGCGTTCATCGCTTGTGCACGTTGCTTAGCCATGTATCTCTGAAGTTGTTCAGAGGCCGACTTCTGCACTTGCTCGTTCGTCCAGTCCGGATGCTGCATCTTGATAGTATTCTGCAGCTGCAGATACTGTGGCACATGTCCATTTGCATTGGCGACGTTCTGACGTTGCATATTTGGGGTTGCCTGGCTCACACGCGGCGATCCCGCGTTATTGGGCATTCCGTTCATGGCGCCGTTCATATTCCCGTTCATGTTCTGGTTGCCCATGGGTGCCATCATGTTCGCGTTAGGCATGTTCATGTTCATACCTTGGGTTGCGAGATTGTTGACCATGTTCATCTGTTGTTGCTGTTGTTGCTGCATTTGGAACTGCTGTTGTTGGTTGGGGCTGTTGAACTGGTTGCGCTGCATGGCCATGCGCATCTGGTCCGGAGGCCCCATCCGCTGGCCGTTCTGCATGTTGCTCTGCATTTGTGCTTGTGGGACGCCTGGTGTACCCATCGGCATACCAGCCATGTTGAGATGGTTCTGCATTCCTTGCTGACCTTGCTGGGCCCGTGCGGCCATTGCAGCCGCATTTTGGGCTTGTTGCGCCGAGTTGTTGGCCATCTGCGCAGGCATGTTGGAGTTGGCGCCACCGGGTGTGCCGTTGCGCTGCATTTGTGGTATGCCATTGGGCACACCGTTCTGTGCGTTGATTTGGGCTTGACGCTGGGCGGCCATGTGGTTCTGCAGTTTATAAGTAGAAAGTTCATCATAACGATTGATCGCACTCACCCTGACGGCGATCTCCTGTTGCATTTGCTTTGCCTTAAGTTTCTCTTCGCGCTCCCATTTAAGTTTGCTGAACTCTTGAGGAGTGTGAACATTGTTCTTGGGCGCCACAGGCTCGTGTGCCTTTCTGAGTGCTGCTGCCTTTTGCGATTCTGCCTGCTTATGTGCAGCGGATTCCCGTTTTCTGGCTAGCTTACGCATACCGTCGATAATAGCAAGATGGCGGTTCTCCCGCCTCCTCTCAACACGAATTGGTGTGGTAGTAGGGCGTCTTCTGGGTTGCCCTGGTGTCGCTCCTCCGGTTTGTTGCTGCTGCTGCTGCTGTTGAGCTTGGTACTGAGCAAACACAATTTTGTTGGCCTGCTCCAGACGACCTTGATAGGTACGGAAATACTGCGTCTTTGACATTTCCGCAGGCAAGCCTTCCAATTGTACCCAGCGCTCGAAACATTCCCAGGGCGTGCGGCGACCAGATCCTGAAGTGAACTTGGACGGCAAAGCCAGTTGTTGTGCAACAAGAGACCAGTTGAACGTGTATTCTTTGACGAGAGCACGGAGTTTCTGATCCTCTTCCCACAACCACTGTGACGGTGTCCGATTCTCGAAGAAAGCGACCGAGGGCATGTTAAACTCAGTGGGTGGTCTGAACTGATGCGCTGCCTGTAGCCTGTCCCTTACATGCTTGTTCTCAGCATTGAATAGCGCAACATCGGTCATTTCAGGAGGTAAATCGTTGCGACAGAACAGCCTTCGTCCTGGAGTGGATGGCATCGAATGCTCGGCAGAAGTTCCAGCCCGACTGGGTGGTGTTGAAGGCTCATCTTCGGAATCGTAGTCGTATCTACTGCGTTTCTTTGGCGGACCTTTGATCTGAGATACCAACTTCCCGGTAACGAATTTCGACACGGGTAGGATTGGTGGTTCGGCTATCGAGAAAGGCGTGACATCGCTAGCACCCTCAAGCATAGGCTCGTAAAACGGTAGTTCACGGAACATGTGATCGCTGGCGGGAGTGCGGTCGATCTTCATGACAACATCGTTGTAGCCAAGAGAGAACACGCCAGCGGGAGGGTCGGTATGGAATGGTGTAAGGAGCTCCTCCTCATCACCGTATGACTCGCTTTCTGTTTCATGCGCGCCGGAGGGCACGAGATCTGGCGTCGGTGCATCATGCATGTCGTTGTCAGTTGCTGTGTGCAAGCTCGGTTTGGGAATGGTCGCCTTGACTCGAAGAGCCGTTCGCTCTTCAGCGGTGCTATGAACATACTCTGCACACCAGTCGGCAAAGGTTGCCGCAAGAGCATGCTTCCACTTCCTCTCTTCCTTGAAATCTGTCTGCATCCACTTCATCTCTAGCAGAAGCTGATCTTGGTGTGTGAAAGGACGCTCTGGTTCTGCAGATTTCTGCAGTTGTCGAAGTGACCATCGATTTGCGTTCTGAAGTTGGTAGACCCGCTTGAGAATCTTGTAATCTTGATTCTCACGAATCATGGCAAGAGTGCCAGCCGTAGAGAGAGTCTTGCGAGCAGAAGTGACAAGCTCTTGTAATGGAAGAGATCGAGGAGGGTGGTGTGCTTGAAATTTGAACAAGCCCTCTAGATAATCTCGGCTTGAGTCCTCGGATGCTCCTTGCAGCGATGCATAGTCTTGATCATAGAGTTGCATGGCTTTTTGAGGTTTGGAGTGGTTTTTCTTCGCGAAGACCACTGTCGAGATTTCCATCGACTTTCGATCGTGTTGTCGCGGGCGTTGAGGACTGGAAAGAGTGCTGGATTGGGGGGTCAACACCGCCTTGTGCGCCGCATGCTCGCTAATGATATCCGAGACAGACTTCTGCCGGATGGCGCCTGAGGATACTCGAGTCGTCATGCGCGCACGGTGTGGCGATGCTGGCGTCAAAGTGGCATCTTGTTTGATTAGCGCTGGTGTTTCGGTCATGTCGAGGTCGGCTTCGGCAGGAGGTGTAGGATGGTCGCCAGTCGGGTTCTCTTTGAGTTGCGTGACAACGTTGTCGGTATTTTCACGGTCTACGATGGAAGGCTCGGGGGCGGTTGTGGTTGGTGTCGGTAGTGAATCGATAATAGGCTCCGCTTGGTCCTGAGAAATATTTGCGGCCATAGTCTCACTGGTAACTTGTTCGGCTTTCTGCGTCATCGAGTGGCCTACGCTGCCAGTTGATTCACTCAAACGACTCTTGCCGTCCCGAGCCAAACGTATTGCCTGTTCATCTTCAATCTGCTTCTCCACATCTGAGGTCGGAGATTCAGGGCCACGTGCGCGTTCTCGGGCCTCCTTCATTTGCTTCTGCAGCGCACGCTCGTGGTCTTCCTTCACTTGTTGTGCCGCTGGATCCAGAATGTCGTCATGGGAAACGAGAGGATGTGTGGGATCTTGGAAAGCTTCCGTGTCGGGGCTGGTGTCGGGGGAGTGGTGCGGCGCATGCGGGGTTGCTTGTGAATATGGTCCAACTGTGGATGAAGGCGAAGAAATCACATCTGGCCCACCATTAGGCTGCGTTAGCGGTCGTCGTTCCTCCTCGTTCAGTTCCTTGTTCGCAGCGTTCTCCAATTTTCGCTCTGTCTCATGCAGTCGTGCTTCCTGAACCTCTTTTGGCGGTAAGTGAATAACCTGAGGGGCCTTGGGCTTGTCCTCTGCCGCGGTGACAGTGGGTGTTTCTTCCTCGGCAGGTCCGATTACAGCCTTCGGGTCGACAGAGCCTTGTCTTTGATTGAGACTACTCTCTAATCCAACATCCTGAACAGCCGGCGCCTGGGCAGTGGGTTGGCTCACTGTAGAGACTTTGTTGGACGCTTTGTCTTCCACCAAAGACAACCTAGCTGGTGACGATACGCCTGCTGCAGGGGCGACTGAAGATGGCCTCGAGGAATGGTGATCACCGCCGTGAGTGTGTGCATCTGCAGGCGGCAGCGACTGTGTAATAACTGGTGGCGAGGCAGATGCTGCGCGTAGTTGCTCCTCTAGGCTCGCGCCGGTAATGGGAGACGACGACGATTTGGCAAACGATGAGAGTGATGCCTTTCCAAGGTGCGCAAAGGGTAGAGTTGACGATAAGGGTGGTTGTTGTCCAGAGAAGGGGAACGGAAGCGATGCATCATTGAAGCATCGGCCTCTGCAGGGCAGTAACGTCAGTGGAATGGAACGGCAACAGCAAGATGAGTGCAAGAACTGAGCTTACGAAGATAAAATGAAAAGAGTACAGAGAGAAGAAAGGAAAGAAAACATACTTTTCAATATCGTTTTCGTCTAAGAAACGATCCTCAAGCTGGTCCGACTGGGTGTTGTTGGCCCACTTGTCGGGCACGTCCAGGTAAACCGTATACTTGTACAGCTCACGCAGCTTGCGCTTCCGGGACTCATTGCACGTCCTAAGCACCGCAATATCAGCACCACCACACAATAACAAAACAAAACGAGCGATTTTTCGGTGTCGCATTGACTCGCAGAATCGATCAAGCCACAATGCGACAATATCGGCGCGTGGTACTTACACGCTCTCGTTCCGCTTCTCTCTAAGTAAAGCATCACGATGGCCGTCGAGGGACATATGAGGACCGCCGAACGGTGGCCGACATCCGTTATCCACGAGTGTCGCCAAGGTGATGGATTATTGGGGTTGTAGAGCGCGTTCGTTGATGGAAATGTGATTGACAATACGCTGAACTGATGGGGACTTGCGCGAGGAGTTTCGTGAGGGAGACCGCAGGCGTCCAAAGCGTCACCGCCCTCACTTGCCCAGATAAGCTCTGCGCTAGCGCTGCACACGGCCTAGGCTACCTTTTCGCTATTTTTCTCTTGCCGCAAAACGTCTGCACAGCAACAACACGCGTGACATCAGACTACAGAAAATGGCTAAGAGGAAGATTGAGAACGTAGAGGGGGCAAGGGTCCCTAAGTCATTGAAGAGCAGGAAGGAGGAAAGCGCATCAGTCAGCAAACCGGCGACAAAGAAAGTTGCAGCACAAGGCAAGGCAGGTGCAAGCAACGGGAAAGTCCTCCCAAGCAAGAGCAAGGCAGTAGCAGAATCAGCACCCGTACCAAACGACGCAGCCCCGGTAACATGCAGCTTTCAAATAGTCACAGGATCTTACGAAAGAGTTTTGCATGGATTTGCGGCTGCGATCCCTTCAGACCTCGTTACTGGAAAGCACGATGCGTCGAAACCTGAGGCCGAAAAATCCAAAGTCGACTTCACGGATACTTTTCTTTTCAATGCCCACGCCTCCGCAATCCGCTGCTTGGCCGTCTCTCCACTCTCGGACGAAACCAACAAAGTCACGTTAGCAACTGGCGCAACGGATGAGCGTATCAACCTGTACTCGCTCTCAACAGCACCACCACTCCCGTCGAAAAACCCCCGACTGCCCAGCCTGACGGGAATCTCCATCACCGAGAATTCAAAGAACAAGGAACTCGGCTCTCTACTCCACCACTCCTCAAACATCACAGCGCTGTACTTCCCTACGCGCGCAAAGCTTCTTAGCGCCGCTGAAGACAGCACAATAGCAATCACCCGTACCCGTGACTGGACGGCGCTATCCACGATCAAAGCACCGATCCCGAAACCCCAAGGACGACCAAGTGGTGATACCGCAGGGCCAGGCGAAGTCCCCAGTGGCATCAACGATTTCTCCGTGCATCCAAGCAACAAGCTCATGGTCAGCGTGGGCAAGGGCGAAAAGTGCATGAGGCTATGGAACCTGGTGACGGGAAAGAAGGCTGGGGTGCTGAATTTCTCCCGCGAAATGCTCTCTTCAGTCGGCGAAGGACGGTTCCAGTCCGGCGAGGGGCGGCGCGTGATCTGGGACAAGGAGGGCGAGGAATTCGCAGTGGCGTTTGAGCGCGGCGTCGTCGTCTTCGGTATCGACTCCAAGCCAAAGGCCAAGATCCTGCCTACCCCGAGAACGAAGGTCCACCAGATGCACTACCTCCCTTTGGAAGAGGGGCCAAACACGCTCCTCGTCTCGACAGAAGACGGCCGCATCCTTCTCTACGACACGAGCGCTACAGCCCCGAGCGAGAACGCGGAACCAAAGAAGGAGGAGATGCCGTCCAGCAAACTCATTGCTCAGATCGGCGGCCCCGCAGCAGGCATCACAGGACGCATCAAGGACTTCGAGGTGCTGCCCTACTCTGCGACAGAGAAGTCAAAGTTCCTCGTCGTGGCGGGAAGCAGCGATGGCACAGTTCGGCTTTGGCTGATCGATGCCGCGGAGCTGAAGAGCAATGCGGATCAGACCAAGGGTAGCGGCTTCACAGCAAACCAGATTGGACGACTTCTTGGCACATATTCCACCGGCACCCGGATAACGTGTCTGAAAGCATACCCTATGACCGGCAAGCCGGATGAGGAGGAGGAGGCTATTGATGAGAAGAACGAGGCTGAAAGCGAGAGCGAGAGCGAGGATAGCGAGTAGATGTCTCGATGTACTTGTCGTTGTAAAATGATACCAATACACCACGTTTTCACACCACGTGCACTTCCACAATGCTCAACAAGTGACGGGTAGAACTCTAGAACCGCTACAACAGCCATCTCAGGCAGGTCTGTAGTCCCTACTCAAAGGCAAGGCACAGAAGAGAGTGAGACGGCCACTATCCATTTCCTCAACCCCCGACAAGACTCTTCTCCCTTCCCTTACAAATTCATAGTCACGGTCATACTGCCGCCGCTAACCAACAACACCGGGCCTAGCCCCTCCGTCAACACCTCAAGATCACTCACATACTTGACGCTCTCCGCCTCGCTCTTACACGTGCCCTCCATGGGACTCGGCAGCGTCGTGAACACGACCGCCGTATTCTCACTCTGCGACCTGATTAGCTCGTTGAGAATAAGGTGTTGAGCACGACACGGCAGGTCGTTGAAGGACAGCGGGATGGACTGCTGAGCGGGGAATCCGGAGGCGGGGGACGCGGTGGTGTGTGTGCTGGGGCGGGTGGCGGGGGAGGGCGAGGGTGCGGGCGAGTGCTGCACGGAAGAGGTGAAGTGTGTTTCTGTTGGCTCGGGGCTGTCGGGCGGCAGAGCGGCGGTTGCAAGGGGGTCTTGGTCGCGCACTGCGGCGGGGGTGTCGACGAACATGATCGAGGGCCCGGGGGCTTCCTCTTGCGCTACTGCTGTTCGGGGAACGGGTTTGGAGGAGAATTTTGGCTGGGACTCTGGGTCTAGGATTGCGGGGGGTGCGCGGGATGAAGAAGAGATTTGCGAGGTCGAGAGTTGAGAGGTGCTGCTTGCAGTGCTTCGTGCTTTCCGGTAGCGATGTCTGGTGTTGGCAATGATGGTGTCTGAGGCGGTGGCATGGGGGTGCGGTTTAAGCGGTGATACGGACTCGCTTGTCGGACGGTTGTTCCTGGGTGAAGCATCTTTAGGGGAACCCTTCCAGATGGCCTTTCTAAGGTCGAGCTTCCTGGAGAAGAAAGGAACGCCCGCTCCCGATGGCGTAGTCTTCGCTCTGCTGATCGAGCGTGGTCGGTTCGGGTCTGAGAAGTCGCTCTCATCTTCTGAAGCATCAAGATCGTATTCGTCAAAATTGCTACCGCTCACCCCTGCTTCGCTTTCCGTGACCGCCGCCTCATCATCAGCATCATCGCCATCGCTGGCAGCAGCATCAGAATCGCTGTCATCTTCAAGCAAAAGGTCGGCAGACAATCTATGAGTGCGCATGCCCACATTAGCACCAGTCTCTCTGATGTCGCTAACGGATGCCCTGTTCTTGGCTCGACGAAGCATCTTCTGTAGAGCAGCGAATCGTTTTGGTTTCGTGTCGCGCCTACCATGTTGGAAGGAGGCGGTTGGCCACGAATAGACGGCTTCGAGGAGGTCTGTGGCCTGTGCGAGTTCCTGACTTGCGCTCATAGAGTTAGGTTGTCGCAGTCTTTTGATATCCTGCCACCAACGCTCGTCTTCCAAAGAGAAATCGACATCCTTAGCAGCTTGCTCGAAGTCGTATTCGTCTTGTCCATTTACAATGACTTCATACATTCCCAACTCGCCGCTTGCGAGCCAGAGAACGACAATCTAGAAGACAAGAAGTCAGTCACAACACATTATATTTATGCGGGTAAGAGCGTTCTAGGAGTGGTAGTGTGTGATAATCATATAAAGCGACCTGCCGACGAAACGACTTACCTCTGCTTCAATTCGCAAGTTGCGTAGCAACGTCGTGACGCGTCCACGCTCCTCCTCGACATCCGTCTCGTACTCGACAAAGACACAAATCCGGAGTTTGTAGGACCGCTTCCAAGATGGGACGGTATTCAAAATGCATCCGAGTTGCAGGATCAAAGTGTATGTGTCGAAATTAGTGGTCAAAACATTCTTTCGGTTTTGGTCATCGCCTGCAGTCGCAACCTCTGCCGACATTTGAATCGGCCAGAGGTCAATGTATCGCTTCGTTGGTTCGTCGACTTCAGCGTCGGCAAGTCCCCATTGGCCTAATGCGCGCTTGATCATTGGTGGCCGTGCAGCAGGTAATTCCAAATCGTTGAAGCCTTTCGCAATGGCTACGTTCATCTGCAGCCGAAGCACCAAGTCTTCGATGGTTGTAACGTAGCTCTGAATGCCCACGGAGCCTTCTGGTCTAATTGTATCTGTGGGCAACATGCCGGTGAGCTTGTCTGACTGCTTGCGCCTGGCCGCTGCCTGGATTGCTTGACGAGAGATCGAGTGGTTCGTAGCTTTGCTCGTTGGTCGTGATGGCTGGGGTGACGGGATGCCCATGCTCGGCTGCGAATCTCTGAGCTCAGTGAGGTTATAGGAGCCCATGACAACGATATTTGGTCTCATGCCACCTAGCCCCGCGCTCAGAACGAGATTTCGGGCTCCCCACTCAACGGCAGGAGAGATAGCGACATTGACAAAAGCCTTGATCTTCGAGAAATCGATATACTTGAGCCAAAGTGCTTGTTGCCGTCTTGCCTCAGGCACAGCTTCGCCAAAATCCTGGGAAACAATGACGTGTCCGAGTACGAACAATCCGCCCTTCTTAAGCGAGTTGCAGAATTGGATAAGCTTGTACTGACGGCGAGGATCATTGACCAGAAGAAGGATCTGAGGCCTCCAAAACTTCACATGTTCCTGTCGAAGGCGGAGCAGGTACTTCCTGACCTGATGGTAGATGAGGCCCTGACTGACATCTCCCCATGGCTTGGGAGGTGTTGTGTAGTGGATCAGGATGAATACTACCAAAAGCAGAGCCACGCAACCAGAAGCGTAGTAGCCATCTACAAAGAACATAGTCGCGCCGCAGGCTATTGTGCCCATTGCAGCAGTCTGCCAGTTGAAGAAGTGGAAAGAGGGTCGGAAGTTCGGAGCAGACCCGATCTTGAGCAGGAAACAGGCCAGGTTGGTGACGAGGAATGTCATCAAATATGTCATGGTTATAAACGAGGCGATCTGATTGATGTCTGCGAACATCGTGAGCTGCGCCAGAACGTATGTGAACAGTATGGCATATATTGGCTCGTCTTTTATCTTGGTGCCTTGACCGAAGATGGACAACCCGGGTATCAGGTGGTCTCGGGCGAGAGCCTGTAGTAGTTTGGCGGAGCCTATGACACCCATGAGGACCGAGAACAATGATGTCGCGTATTCTCCAAGAAGAATGATGACACCAGATAAGTTCGTAAGCTGTATGACGTTGGTGTTGTTGTACAATGATTCTCGTCCGATTGAGCTGGCCATCGCAAGGATTACCATCGTGTAAAGAATGAAAGTCAAACCAAGTCCATACAGAGTTCCCTTCGGGATGGCCTTAGAGGGGTGCTTGAGGTCTCCAGACATGCTAGCTCCACTGAAAGGGGGTCAGCAACACATCACGGACTGGAGTGAGAGTAAGACGTACGCGAGGATACCTCCTGTTGCAGGGAAAAGGATGCCAAACAAGTCCTGGAAGTTCTCCCGGTGCTTGGTAACACTGCCAGCGGCACCTTTGGTGAAATGTGGCATCATGTTCTCCCGCAAAGTGTCGAAGCTGAAGCCGGTGAAGATGATGCCGTGTTTTTCGTCCACATAAGGGTCCTTGATCACCGCCGAGACAGGTATGCTCACAATCGCAACCAACAGTATGAGGAGTAAGCCGTTACTACAACGTGCGAACAGTCCGCTGCCGGCTAAGCAAATCAATGTGCAGACCATAAGCACCAAGGTGGCCCAGAGAAACTGCCACCAGAAGCTCTGGGGCATCCATTGAGACATGGACCCGGTGCGGCTCCCGAAGTTCTCTATAGAGCAGTCTATTAAACCAACGGCGTTCAGACTAGTGTTGAATACAAGTCCAAGATAGAAGACGATTCCAATGGATCCGCCGAATTCAGGACCTGAGCTCGTTGTCAGCTACAAGCTGATGCAACAAACTTGCGAGAATGCATGCACTGGCTGTGCGATGGACTCACCCAGGCTTCGAGAGATGAGATAGTATGCTCCTCCGCCTCTGACAGTGCCGTTAGTAGCGATTGCAGAGATGGACATAGTAGTAAGAAGATTGATGGCATAGCCAGCGACAAGCATGCCTGGCAATCGTTAGTGGTTTGTAGCCGCTGCGTAAGGGAGTCAAATCTGTCTGGAGGACCCCGTTGCCGCTGGTGCTCGACAGTGCGGCAAGGCATACAGCCACCAAAAAAAGGGTTGAACTCTACACATAACACCGTCTAAGCTGCTGGCGAACAACGACTCGAGGACCTCCCGACGAATTGACGTTGGAGCTGCTCACCCATCATGCCTACGACACCTGTCTGGCCTAGAATGAAGCCGAATCTCAGGAACATCAAGATACTCAAGACATTGAGTGTCACGGGCACAAAAACACCAGCAAACGTGCCGAGCTTATCGGTACCTCCCACAGGTCTTGGGAACGCTCCTGGCCTTGGTTTCATGGCTTCGCCAGAAGGCTTGCGGTTGCCATCTTGACTGCTTGAGAGTGGTTTCGAGCGCGACAGGTGGAATGTGTTGCAGAACCAGCTTCTCAGCCATTCGACGCCGTGATCCTCCTCTTGGACCGCTGGTTCTGGAGCACCATCTAGCAGTGGAGTCGTCTCATTGGGCGGAGGCGAGCTTTGGGCAAAGGAGCGTCGATGCAGCCGTTGCGAAGCATCAGTTGCTGTCCTTGCTGCGAAGTTGGAGTGGGACCTCGGCGGCATGCGCCCTGTGTGCCCATCGCCGACGTGTGTCATGGTGCGGGTAAGGATGTCACTGTGGCTCAAGTTGCGGTTCAGGGTACCAGTCGCTGGGGCGCAGGCCACATGTCGGGCCGCGGTGCTTGCTGAGGGCTGCGTCTGGTGATGGAAGCATGGGGACCGTAGTGCAGGCCCGCGCACAGCGGTGCTGAAACTCGCGCGGTTAGCGATGACGATAGGCGTAGGTCACTGACGGGCTCCAGCCAAGTGCAACTGGGGCGCGTCTGGCATCCAAGGAGCCTGCTGGCGGCTTAGCACGATTCGCTTCTGCGACGTTTCTTGCCCGTTGCAGGGCAGGTGACATGGCGCATGTGGCATCCCGCGCAGGCCCCACGCGTGCTCGTATCCAATCCTATGACCGCAGCCTCGGGGCACATTCCTCTGCCAGCGTCACGTCTGCTCTCCTCCCATCTCTGCGCTCTCGCTGCTTGTGCAACTCGCTCAAGTGCCACAGAAGAGCCTCTCGGTGCGTCGCTGCAGCCGCGGGCCCGCCATCCATTTTCCGCGTTCCAGCTAACCTGTGCCGAGCAGCGCGCTGTCCATCGCCGACGTTACACACGAATAGCCGCCGCCTGAGTGGACGCAGCGCAGCCAGCTCGACCGCACGCGACAGACGCAGCAGCGACAGCAGCCATGGCGAAGGAGCCGCCAGAGCCCTCGCAGCCGCAGGCAGTGCCCTCGTCGTCGAGGGGCTCGGGCCGCAGCTCGCCCGCGCAGTCCGTCTCGCAGTCGATACCGCGCGCAGAGTCGACTGCACGGCTGGGCTCGCCCGTCCCTTCCTCTGTCCAGTCTCGCACGCCAGCAGTCGGACAGATCCCGACGCCCGCCCAGCTCGACGACGTCTCGCCCGTCCCTATCCAGACGCCGCTGGCCGGCCGCACCGAGCCCAAGTCGTCGCTGCCCGGCCCAGGCACGTCGGCCCTGTCCTCGGCGCTGAAGGAGTCGCTCGGCAAGAGCCCTCCCCGCTTCACAGCGCCCTCTGCCACGCCCCAGTCGCCGGCAGTCAGCGCTGCTGCGGCTCCTGGCCGCGGTCCGCCAAGCAACTTCGGCTCCTACGATGGCCGCGGCCGCTCGCCCGTGCCCTACGAAGACCCCGAGATTGTGCGCCGCCACCTGGTAGGGCAGTATGGCTCGCCCAGCAGGTCGACGCGGGGCTTTGGCGGCGACGACGAGTCGCAGAGCAGAAGAGGAGACGACGATGACGACGAAGAGTTCAACAGTCTGCAGCTGCAGGGCGGCGACATCACGCGGCAGATATACAGGTGGAGCGAGCAGCAGGCCGCCGAAGAGCGGGGGAAAATGTCCCGCAGCAAGAGCTTCCACGCTTCTCGCCGCAAGGACGACAACGACATCAGCGCATCGTCCATTCGACAGCCGGGCGGCTTCCGTCGACAGTACCTGCGAAAGAACGCTCCGAGCCCGTCTCCTGCGCCTGGTCCCTCTGGCTACGGAACCATTGGCGAGCCTGCCCAGCAGAGGCCCCAGCCCTTTACCAGCAACTTCCTCGAGTTCTTGACCCTCTACGGCCACTTCGCCGGTGAATCGCTCGAAGATGACGATGAAGTGCTGGGTCCTGATGAGTACTTCTCCTCTGATGCCCTAGACTCGGGCGAGCATTCTGAAGACGAGCGCGAGTATGGCGAGTCGAGCGGCCTTCTTCCTGCTACGCCTGGCAAGCGGCGGAAGAGGAAACCAAGACCTGAGGGCAAAGGTACACCCACGGGCGCTGCCATGCTGCTCCTCAAGTCCTTTGTTGGTACCGGCGTTCTCTTCCTGCCCCGAGCCTACCTCAACGGTGGCATGGCCTTCTCCAACATTGTTCTTCTGGCTGTAGCCGGTCTGTCGTATTTCTGCTTCGTATTGCTTGTCGACACACGCCTCGCTGTCGAAGCTTCATTCGGTGATATGGGCCTCCATCTCTACGGGAGATGGATGCGCAACCTGATCAACTTCTCTCTTGTCATCTCGCAGATAGGCTTCTCGTCCGCCTACATCGTCTTCGTGTCCGAGAATCTCCAAGCGTTTGTCTTGGCTGTCACAAAATGCGCAACCTTCATCGACATCAAGTACATGATCTTGATGCAGATGGTCGTATTTCTACCACTGTCACTCTACCGCAACATCAACAACATTCAGAAGCTCGCACTTATTGCCGACGCCTTTATCCTTTTAGGCCTCGTCTACTTGTATTACTACGACTTATTCACCATCGTTGACCAGGGTGGAATATCCGATATTGCCAACTTCAATCCTAAGGACTGGACGCTGTTCATCGGCACGGCGATCTTCACTTTCGAAGGCATCGGCCTGGTCATCCCGATTCAGAGCGGCATGAAGGAACCGAAGAAGTTCCCCAAGGTCCTTGGAGGCGTCATGATCATCATAACCGTCGTTTTCGTCAGCGCCGGAGCACTCTCATACGCTGCCTTCGGCTCCAAGACCAAGACCGTCGTTTTGCTCAACATGCCTCAAGACAACAAGTTCGTCAACGCTGTGCAATTCATCTACTCCCTTGCGATTCTGCTTTCGACTCCGCTGCAGATCTACCCTGCAATCGAGATCACCAGCCAGCAACTGTTCAGTAGGACGGGCAAGTACAATCCGCTCATCAAGTGGAAGAAGAACTTCTTCCGCTTCTTCATGGTGCTGCTCTGTGCCTGCATCGCGTGGGCCGGCGCTGGCGACCTTGACAAGTTCGTCAGTCTCGTGGGCAGCTTTGCTTGTATCCCGCTGGTCTTCCTTTACCCGGTAAGTCATGTCTCGTGTTGTACGATAAGTTGCAGTCACTAACTCACTCACAGCCTTTGCTCCATTACAGAGCTGTAGCTCGCACGACAATTGCGCGCACTCTCGACGTTCTCATGTGCATTGTCGGCTTGGTCGCTATGATCTACACTACGTCTCTCACTGTCCAGAGTTGGATCTCAGGAGGTGCGCCCAAGGCACCTGGCTACTGCGATGGCCGTTGAACTCTTCACAATCCTTCCATCACAATATCTCCATGAAGCGTGCACTGTTGGACATTATATCAAGGTTTTCGTTGTATCATAGGTTGTTTTCATCGCGGCTGTTGGATATAGATTACCTTAGACTGGATACAAGCCGAAGCAGCTCGCTGTGCAAGGGGCAGACACAATTCCATAAGCAAACCCCTTCATACTGCTCCCACAGGCGGTGCACCGGTATCTCTAGCTCGCACGCGCCCATCGCCAATAACTGCCAGCACCGGTTACCCGCGCATAAGGCTGAGGTGCGGCTGACAGTAGCGCGCGCCACACCTGGACGCCTGCGACTCTCCGTCTGACAAGAGGGACTCCACCAGAATCCTTCAATGTACTCACTCAGCGCAGAAGCCTCTCAGCACGCACCCATGATCCAGCAATGTGGCCTCAGTAGTACTGTGTTGCTCGGCTCGATTGCCTCGCAGCTGAACATGCGGTATGCGAACAAGCCTCCTCGGCGGGCGAGCTAGCAGCCTGCAATGGGAAAGCGTGCGCTAGTGCGCTGCGTGGTTCACCGTACAATTGTGAATCCACGGTTGTACCACTACATGCACGGGTTGAGGAGGATGGTAGTCTTCGAGACGATAGCAACGCCTGTCTCACACAGTGCACGCGGTACAAGAGTGAGCCTCAGACGATGTGGCTGGCGATACCGACTCGAGGGCCTATCAGCCCTTGTGCAGCGTTCACGTTGCGAGACGGCTGAGACGGTGTTTGTTTGCTCTGTATGTATGCATGCACGCCCTACGACAAGCCTTGCACGCCGATAACATATGTGCAGAAAGCTTGCTTGCGGGCACGGTTCAGTGCCCTTCTTCTACCGGCTTTGGTTGAGTGCACTGATGGCGGGCATGAATCGCAGCGAGCGGGGCCCGTGACAACGACCATGACTTGACCCATAGAGACAGGACGTGGGTCCTGCGATGTGTTTACTGCGCGAGTAAAGCCACACAACAAACGTCCATGTTTCTTGCGCAAAAAACAGACGTGTAACTGGGATCAGCTGCTCGAGGTAGAGGGTTTTGGCCTGTGGGCGCGTTCCCGACAGGGATGGAGCTGCTGACGTAGCTTGAGCACCCGTTTTCGGCAGTGCGGTGCAATTAGAAACACGCCTGCTCCAGCGTGGAAGGCAGCCCGTGGCACGCTCGACGGCCATAGCGATGCTCGCCACTTGGACACGAGAATTGAAAAGGCGCAAAATAGCAGCGTGGGAGAGAAAGTGCTCAAGCGTGGTGGAAAAAATGGTCGTGAACGGGCGTCGTGTTGCTATGTTTAGGTGCTGCGCCTCGCGTCCCTGAGCATCGATACAGATAGCGGCAGATCAGGAACAGCAACGGGCGCCGTGGCCGAAGCGCTGGCGGGCAGCTGGCGGGCAGCCGAGCCATGACGTGCCGGCGGAATAGGAGTCGTCTTCTTAGGAATGGATTTGCAATGCTGAGGTGGTATCAGCGCTTGCGACACGACAGGCAAGATGAAAGGGTGGTGTGGTTAGCGTCAGGGCGCCACCAGGTTATGCGAGAGGCTGCAGCCATGACTGCTAGCCCGGGGATAGATGGAGAAAGTGGGCTCGCTGCAAGCTTGGCCTGCTCAGATACAAATATCACAACCACCGACCGCTCTTTCGCTCCTCTCATACCATCGACCCTCTCTCCCTGCATATTGCTCAGCACTCGCCCACTCACCCACACGCCTTACGATCGTTTCCCTTTCAGTCTCTCATAGTTCTTTCGTTTCATCATGTGGTAAGTCGCGTTGCCCCGCTCCGCGTGTTGTGAGCTGCCATCGGCGCCGCAAACAGACGCTGACCAGGCCGCCCCAACAGTGGAATTTTCGGGTACATCAACTACCTGGTGGAGAAGGACAGGAAGTACATTCTCGACACACTCGTCAATGGTATGTGGCCGCGACGCTGCGCTTGCAATCTGCAGCGACAGCCCCCCCCCCCCCGCCCAGTGCACAACGAACAATGGACAGCTTCTGACCGCAGCAACCCACAGGTCTGGCACGTCTAGAGTACCGCGGCTACGACTCGGCCGGTCTGGCAATTGATGGCGACAAGAAGAACGAGGTCTTCGCTGTCAAGGAGGTCGGCAAGGTCGCCTCGCTGAAGAAGCTCGTCGACGAGCAGAACTTCGACCTTAACAAGGTCTTCGACTCACACGCCGGTATTGCCCACACCCGATGGGCCACACACGGCCCTCCCTCGCGCGTCAACTGCCACCCCCACAGGTACGTGGTCTTGCTTTCAGTGGGTTGCACGGCTCATGGCGTGGTCGAGCTGTAACTGTTGAGTTCGCCGACCCCGCCGTGCCACCCGTGCCGTTACGCAACTCCGAGGACCGCAGACTGACTTTGTGTGAATGCAGGTCCGACCCCAACTGGGAGTTCTCCGTCGTCCACAACGGTATCATCACAAACTACAAGGAGCTGAAGACTCTGCTCGAGAGCAAGGGCTACAAGTTCGAGACCGAGACGGACACTGAGGCCATTGCGAAGCTCGCCAAGTACATCTGGACTGAGCACCCCGATCTCAGCTTCCCCTCGCTTGTCAAGGCCGTCATCAAGGAGTTGCAGGGTGCTTTTGGTCTGCTGATCAAGTCCATCCACTACCCCCATGAGGTCGTTGCCGCCCGCAAGGGTTCGCCCCTTGTCATCGGTGTCCGCACACAGAAGAAGATGAAGGTCGACTTCGTCGATGTCGAGTACAACGATGAGCACACCGCCCTCCCCGCCGAGAGCGCCTCCCACAACGTTGCCCTCAAGAAGACCAACAACCTCCTCGCTCCCCCTGATAAGTCGCTTCTGCACCGCTCGCAGTCGCGCGCTTTCCTCTCCGATGATGGCGCTCCTATGCCCACCGAGTTCTTCCTCTCCTCCGACCCCGCCTCCATCGTCGAGCACACCAAGAAGGTCCTGTACCTCGAGGACGACGACATTGCCCACATCCACGAAGGCTCGCTGAACATCCACCGCCTGAACAAGGATGATGGCACCTCCAACGTCCGCGCCATCCAGACTCTTGAGATCCAGCTCCAGGAGATCATGAAGGGCCGCTTCGACCACTTCATGCAGAAGGAGATCTTCGAGCAGCCCGAGTCGGTTGTCAACGCTATGCGTGGTCGCCTCGATGTCGAGAACAAGACCGTCACACTCGGTGGTCTCCGCCAGTACCTCGCCACAATCCGCCGCTGCCGCAGGATCATCTTCATTGCTTGCGGTACCTCGTACCACTCCTGCATGGCTGTCCGCGGAATCTTCGAGGAATTGACCGAGATCCCCATCGCTGTCGAGCTGGCCTCTGATTTCCTGGACCGCAAGGCTCCCGTCTTCCGTGACGACACCTGCGTCTTTGTCTCTCAGTCTGGTGAGACCGCTGATTCGCTTATGGCTCTCCGCTACTGCTTGGAGCGCGGTGCCCTGACCGTCGGTGTTGTCAACAATGTCGGTTCTTCCATTTCCCTCCTCACCCACTGCGGTGTCCACATCAATGCCGGTCCTGAGATTGGTGTCGCCTCCACCAAGGCCTACACCTCCCAGTTCGTCTGCATGGTCATGTTCGCCCTGTCGCTCAGCGAGGACCGTGCTTCCAAGCAGAAGAGGCGTGAGGAGATCATGGACGGTCTGTCCAAGATCTCTGAGCAGTTCAAGGAGACTCTGAAGCTTGACCAGCCCATCAAGGAGCTTTGCCAGCGCTTCAAGGACCAGAAGAGCTTGCTGCTCCTTGGCCGTGGCTCTCAGCACGCCACTGCCCTCGAGGGTGCCTTGAAGATTAAGGAAATTTCCTACCTTCACTGCGAGGCTGTCATGTCTGGTGAGCTTAAGCACGGTGTCCTTGCGCTCGTCGATGAGAACCTGCCCATCGTCATGATCCTCACCCGTGACGACATCTTCGCCAAGTCGCTCAACGCCTACCAGCAGGTCATTGCCCGCAGCGGACGACCGATCATCATTTGCAACAAGGACGACCCCGAGTTCCCCAGTGACAAGACCGATAAGATCGAGGTTCCCAGCAACGTCGACTGCTTGCAGGGTCTGATCAACGTCATCCCCCTGCAGCTCATGTCGTACTGGATGGCGGTTGCCGAGGGCGTCAATGTTGACATGCCCCGTAACCTCGCCAAGTCAGTCACCGTCGAGTAAGCGAGCAGGATTTGCAGTGTTATTGGGGTTTGGTATGATATGTATGGATTTGACTGGTGTTATGAACGCTCTTGGATGGAGCTGCATGTTACGATCATCTAGATGGATAGGCGGCATTGTACCCAAGAGGGTCTTTGCGAGCTTGGAACAAACAAAATTTCCTGTTATTTAATCTGTTACACCTCTTTACTGTCGTTCGTGTTTAAGATGGTGATCTGCTGTTGATTGTTTCAGCCCGATGCACCAGCAGCGCCGACGCCCTGTGCGATGACGCGAGGCTTCATCCCTGTCAACGGATGATTGCGGGGCAGCTCCTCCGTTCCTGCATTCCAGCTGTCCGAGCAACGTACTCGACACCGATATCCCCACACACCGACTATCGTATACGGTATATTCAGCTAGACTCAGATAGTACAATCCAACAACAAGACCAATATGGCTATCCTCAAAGGTCCCGGCGAGCCCAAGAGCTACGATGGTACGTACCCCGCCAACCATGCGCCGCGCGCTTCACCACAACTCTCTACACCACACACAACCCTGTTCCCTCTCAATAGCCCCCAACTAAGTCCACACAGGCTCCAGCCTCCGCATCGGCATCATCCACGCGCGCTGGAACACCACCATCATCTCCGCACTCCTCGACGGCACCAAGAAAGCCCTCGCCGCCGCGGGCGTCAAAGACGAGAACATTGTAATCCAAAGCGTGCCGGGTTCGTACGAGCTGCCCTACGCCGTCAAGCAGCTCTACTCGGCCTCCCAGGTGCAGTCCTCGTCGTCGGGCGTCGTAGGCGCCGCTGCCGACCTGCTCGGCTCGGCTTCAGACCTCACCAAGCTCTCTGTCTCGGACAGCTCCAGCAGCGCCTCGACCGCGCCGTTCGATGCAATCATCGCCATTGGCGTCCTGATCAAGGGCGAGACGATGCATTTCGAGTACATTGCTGATGCGGTGAGTCATGGGCTTATGCGGCTGCAGTTGGATGGCAATGTGCCCGTTATCTTTGGGCTGTTGACGCTGTTGAGTGAGGAGCAGGGGTTGTATCGGGCGGGGATTGCGGGGAAGAACGGGGACGAGGGGCATAACCACGGGAGTGATTGGGGGAGTGCGGCCGTCGAATTGGGGATTAAGCGGAAGGGGTGGGTTGAGGGGAAGTATGTGGATTAGGTGGAACATTGCTGGGCTGTCGAGGAAACATGGCACATGCATATAAATAACGACTTGAGTGCTTGATTGGCAAAAGCATTGGTTCGCTACTTTCTCAGCCGAGATTTTCGAGACTGATTAAGAATCTTTCACCATAGATTGTCGGAATGGTATCTGTGTGACCAGACGCATTACTATCCAGCATATGGTCTTTCATTGTCTACATTTCAGATATAGCCTCGATCAACCTCGCGGTCGACCAAAGCACGCCACTGTGCCGCCAAATGTGATATTCTCAGGGTTCGTGCATCAACATTGGCCGGTTGCAGTCTCGATGACGGCTTGTGAGAGAAACAACTGCATGTCTCACAAGGCTCGCTCGGCCTACTTTACTCGCAGTGTCGTTGTGTATGCCGCAGGTCGTGAATCAGCTCATCCATCACATACAATACGACATCGCTGCAGTGAGGTGATTTCCGGTAGGAACGGTGTCGCATGCAACTTCTTCGTGTCGCATTGTGTTCGTAATCATGCCTGTTCGCTGTGTGCATTATACTGTTGTCGCAACCTGGTCAGCGGTTCTCAGATCAGGTCGTGTGCGCGGCCATGGTCCAAGCAGGCGCCGACCCTCACGTGAGCCATATCGACCTCAATGGCACAGATATACTGTCGCAGTCACTTTAAAGAGCCATCGGCCGCAGATGTCTCTAACCGGACACGTAGGCGTCTGGACATACATTGTCGGTGCGGGGAGCGATGACGTCGGTGGGCTGAACGACATCCGTGAGGCATGCCGTGAGGAAAGTCGATGCGCGTGGATGTATGGGGAGTCTAGAGAAAGGACATCGTCCAGGATACGGTCCAGCAGTGATTGCGACTGCTTTGGGCGAGCTCCGCTGTGTCGAGTTGTTTGAGGAGCTGGTGATGAGTGGGTGTCGGCGCAAGACCGCGTCAAGGCCAGGGGCAGTCTGGGAAGCAGCGGTCTGTGCGCCGTCCAGCGTCCTCTGAACCGCAGGCCTCACATTCTTCCAAGCCATCACCCGCCTGCCGCCAGCCGTCTGCCTCCGCAAAGTGCTGCTGCGTGCTCGCCCGTCTCATCTTTCCATTGTCCGTTCCTCTCCAGCGGCGTCGAGCGAGGTGCGAGTCGCCGGCACGCTCACGCACTCACCGCGTTAGTTGCGCGTGTGGATCATCCTTCCAACCTTGCAGGGCCGCCGAGTCCAGCACCGCGTCAGATATTGTTGTCGACCGCACCGCACCGCACCACAGCACCTAATACAGTAATGGCGCGAGGAGAGGGCTGCTAAACTGACGGACGCCAGTTATCTTGGTGTGCCGCGACAGCAGAAGAAGTGCGCAGAAGCATTGGCATCCGAGTGCGTGCCGAGGAAGACAGCGTGTGCAGGGAGACGGCACAGCCAGAATCACGTATAATCGCGTCGCGCAGACCAAGGCAGACCCAGCGTCGCAGGTGGAGGTGTCTGATACCGCCGAACGCCGGTTCTGGCTCAAAGTCCCTTTCAGCACGTCTTCACTTGTCAACAATGAGCTGCTGAACGCCCTTCACCTGGACACATATCACCGCCTCGTTCTCTCTTGCGCCCAGACAACACACTTGTGCTCTCGGCGCCGAGCACCATGTCGCGTTCTGGTCAACGGGTAACACTGCAAGCTCTCACGCCCTTGACCAACACAGACTCGTCGCCGCCTGGCAAGCTGGCCAGTCCACGGTCCACGAGATCTTCATACGATACGATGCAAAAGTCTGCCACCTCGCGTGCAGCGATGTCGGGCGCGCCGACAAATGGCACCGACGCTATCACACCCGTAAACACGCCCCCCGAAACGCGGACATCAATATTTCCTTCAGATGGCGTACTCGGCCAACGCATGACATACGACCCGCTCCTCGACTCGAAGTTGGACAAGAAGGCTCGCCAGTCCCGGCCGCCGACATACAAACAAATACTGGACAAGGTATGAAGGCTGCACTTGATATGACCAGATGCGGTCGCCCTGTGACATTAAGGCTAACTTAACTTTGTGTTACAGGGCGACCCATCTCCTCCTCCTGATCCACGTTTGGCGATCGCTGGGTACACCACGGGCGCCTACACCATCAAGACCGTGGGACCGGCTGCACCAAAGACGAAACTCCGATTGGCTCCCTATGTCGCAAAACCTTATTCTTTCGATGCGCGCATTTCTTGCGGCCCTGGGCCTGCAACTCAGGTGGTTGTGACGGGCTTTGACCCATTGACTGCGGACGCGCAACTGCGCGGCTTCTTTTCCACCTACGGCGAAGTTGAAAAAGTGCAGAACCAGGTTCACCCAGATAACGGTAGTCCTCTTGGAATATGTCTTGTCAAGTTCCGCGACTCCGCGGCAATGCGCAATACATCGGCAATCAAGGCTTCGACTGCGGCGAAACGCGCAGAGCGCGAGGGTACTGGTCAGCGCGTCGGCACAGGTACACATCCAGTAAGGGTCCACACAGATCGCGAGGGTAGAAGATGCGCCAAGCTTGTAGAAATGGCTGTTCAGCAGACTCGCAAAGAGCAGGAGAAGCTGCGAGCCAAACTTGCTGCGCAATCGGCCAAAGCTCCCGCCCCTGCCACGCCGGCTGGCTTCGATCTTCCAGCAAACGTGCCCAAAGGACCCTCCGGGAAAGGCACGCGCCCTCCAGCTTCAATGCCTCGCGAGCCCTTGTCGCGCAAAGCAGCACTGTCCTACCTCATCGAGCGAGAGCCGATCAAGCCTACGATGAAGCGAACACCATACTTGTTCATCGCACACCAGTACGTGCCGGTACTGGCTACAACTATAGACCATTTGAAGAGGCGTTTGAAGGCCTTTAAATGGTCTGCAGTGCGATGCGACCAGACCGGTTACTTTGTCACCTTTGAAGAATCAAAGAGGGGCGAAGACGAGACTGTGCGGTGCTTTCGAGAGTGCCATATGCAAGCATTATTCACGTATGTGATGAACATGGAATGCAATCAGTACGGTGACCCACAATACGAGCGAAGCCCGAGCCCAGAAAGGGTCATAGCGGACAAAAAGCGAAAGGCAATTGAAGAGCGCATTGCTGAGGAAGAAGCCGCAGACCTGGAGCTGGAAAAGAAGCAAAGGGCAGATTCGCTGGATCCCGTCCTAGCAGCACTTGATCAGCTCAAGCATGAATTGTCCGAGAAGCTGCTCGGAGATATTAAGACTCGCATCGCCGGACCTGCGTTGTTAGATATCATGTCTTCTGAGCGCCTGTCCGCGAAGCGCCGAAAGCTCAACATCCAGGACCCACAGACAAAGGAAAACAGTATGAGTCTGCCTTCGATGCTGACGCCCACATTGGATCCCTTTGCAGCGGTAGCGTCCAAAGGACGACATGGAGGTTTTGGAGGGCGACGCGGTGGGCGCAACGCGCTTGGGCCGCTTGATCACAACCGGAGGGGAAAGAAACCTCTTCGAGTCGTCAACGCTTTCGCAGATGAGCGAAGAAAAGCTGCACCCAAACCCAAGATTGCGCGTGGCCTTCATCGCCAGATGCTGGAGATGTTCGAGCCTGCAGAAGACTCTGACGATGAAGGCCGTAGCACACTCACACGAGGCACAGAGGAGCAGGAAAGCCGACCCATCAGTCGCGCTCACTCTACTGATGTCGAAGATGAGGAGGAATCTTCACGTGCGCACCGTGCGAAACGACGGCGCATTGAGACTGGATGGGGTGAGGACAGCGATGAAGAGATGGATGATACACATGCGCGGAGTCTGCTTGCCCACTGCATCCACAAAGATCCAGAGAACATGGCAGAGAAAGAGTTGGAACAAGTGCTTGCTATTCTTCCACGTTCTTCACCGATTTGGAAGAAAGCGGACAAAGCCCTCAAAGGTTTCAGGCGATTGCGAAAAATCGAACAAGAAGCAGACGCAATCTTTGGGGTGGAAACACCACCGGAAGACAAACTTGAGCCTACGGTCATCATCACCCAGGAAGATGAAGATTCCAAGCCCATCGAGACCACTGAGAAGGAACCATCAGCTCCAGCGAAGAAGGCAGTCGCAAAACCCAAGAAGAAAACCAAAAAGCAGCTTGAAGCGGAGATCAAAGCTGCCAAAGTGGAGATCACTGAGGAAGTTGCTGAGGTTGCAGAGGCTGTGGAGGAGGAACTTGCTGAAACCAAGAAACCCGAACTTGTCGCAGAGGTATCAGTTGCTGAAGAGACTCCGGAAGAGGACGACCGCAGCTCTGTGTACTGGGGCGTGTCCTCTGTCGAGCCCCGGAAAACAGTGGAGGATGATCTCAGTGTGGTAATGGACATCGACGGCTGGCAACATATGCTCAAGGATGAAGAGGATCTTAGAGATCTCAAGATTGCGATGCAGTCAATCGAGGCCGCTAACATTGCAGATGTGCAGTCCTGGGCCTGGAAGCAGAAGTCGATTAAACACCTCAACAACTCTGGCGAGGCAGGTGTCTCCCGCAAGGAGACCAAGATCGAAGGCTACTACGTGCCCAATCCCACTGGTTCGGCAAGGACGGAGGGTGTCAAGAAGATTCGCGAGTCGGAGAAGTCGAAGTACCTGCCTCATCGGATTCGAGTTGTTAAGGAGCGCGAGGAGCGGCAGCGACGGGCGAAGCAGGAAGACAAGTCTGTCATCTCCGTGGAAGGTTTCAAGTTCACAAGTGCATCGCAGAAGACATCCACCGCCAACTCGCGTGCGAATCGTGCCAATAACCGCCGCATGGTCAACGATATAAACATATCTAAGGTTTCGGGTGCTGAGGGAGATGCTCTGCGCTTCAACCAACTGAAGAAGCGCAAGAAGCTCGTCAAGTTCGACCGCTCTGCAAT
This sequence comes from Stagonosporopsis vannaccii, assembly GCA_028584115.1. Taxonomy (NCBI): domain Eukaryota; kingdom Fungi; phylum Ascomycota; class Dothideomycetes; order Pleosporales; family Didymellaceae; genus Stagonosporopsis; species Stagonosporopsis vannaccii. The sequence continues at coordinate 133,521 of VWXS01000065.1, read as the reverse complement.
CCACAACTGGGGTTTGTACGCCGAGGAAAACATTGCTGCAAACGACATGATCATCGAATACGTTGGCGACAGAGTACGACAGCGCGTCGCAGATCTGCGTGAAGCCAAATACGACATGCAAGGTGTAGGTTCCAGCTACCTGTTCCGTATTGACGAAGATACGGTCATCGATGCTACGAAAATGGGTGGCATTGCGCGTTTCATCAACCACAGTTGTACACCAAACTGTACAGCGAAGATCATTCGAGTTGACAACTCGAAACGCATTGTCATCTATGCGTTACGAGACATTGGCAAAGGTCAGCATTCTCTCCTTACATCATACTGAATCATACTAAACCTCTTGCAGATGAGGAACTCACCTACGATTACAAGTTCGAGCGCGAGATGGACGCCACCGACCGCATTCCATGTCTTTGTGGCTCTATTGGCTGCAAAGGCTTCCTTAACTGATCACGCTGTACATTCTATTTCTTGGTTTGCGTATGTCTTCGACTACGCCGGGACAGCTGCAATTGCATGCTTTGGCGCTTCTTCAACAATAGCGAACGAAGGGGTTTGGACTGGGGTCATCGGGGAGAGATTACATTTGACGGCGTTACACAGTTTTCAGATATGAAAAGAGGAGCCTACAAATGTATTTTTGACTGGCAAAGAGGAGGGCATCGTTCCTGCTTCTAAGGCCGTGGCGCTTGGTCTCTCTTGCATTGCTCATGTACAATCTGTTTTGGGATATCTTGGCAACGCGGCTGCACGGCTGCATATGCCTGCTCTTTCAAGGTGTACCCAAGTTTTCTGAATGATGTGTGGCTGCCACGGCACGCTGTATGTTTCATATTAGGGTAGTTGAATTATAGCAAGTGGGAAGTCCCCACTTGTATAATCCGAAGCGAAGTTTTGATTGGAACAGAGTGAGGGCAAAGGCGCTGCCTGTGGCTTGTACGGAGATATTGTTTAGTTCAACTATAAGGCTGACAATTTTTCACACTACACCTATATCTGGGCGGGTCTTCTTTTCCATTTCCAGGTAACGTCCGCGCGCCGTTCCGCGCGCTTCAAATGTCGAAAAGCATACCGACTTTGGACTAGTTTTGCACCACGAGGTCTGACATGACTTCTCTAACACAGAGATTATGGCTTTAGTCCCATCGTTTGGTGCTGCTCTGCACGAGTTGGTTACTCCTTTCATCTTCCTAGAACAAACAGCTTCCTCCATTGAGCTCGATGCCGACCACTTGGACACCCAATTTGATTGACGTCACCCTAGAAGTACGTGAGCTGGCCAATGGTATTTCGGGGCAGACTGTCAAAGGCATGTCAGAGATGCCGTGAACGACGACTTCGCGTAAGTTTTATCCGGCCCACCCTATTTTACTGGATTCAAATACCGCTGCAGACCCTGACTCTGACTGTGGCAGTGCGACTTCCAACGACCAAGTTGTAGCTCATGCATTCGGGCTTCAGTACCATGCGTTGGCTACCGTGACACAGTCACCATCCGAATCGCTGATGAAACCGACGATGTACGTACGAAGGCTGGCGCTCGTAGTGTTGCCACGCAGGCGCAGCAACTCTCTTACCTGGCTCCCAACATAGAATCCACTGCGCGAGACATGTTTTTCGTCAACTATATCGGCGAATATAGCCAAACTTGGGACGTTATGATCAAGTATTACAACACCGTTGGCGTGCCTGAGCATCTCACTCTGAGCCTCGATGCTGTCAGCCTCAAATTCCTATCGCACATTACATCTTCGTTTGAAGCGGACGACCTAAGCAGAAAGAAATACATCTCCGCGCTACGGATGATCAATGCAGAGTTGAAACATGCAGACTCGGCCAAGAAACCAGCGACCTTCGAAGGAGCGTTGCTGCTTGACCTCTTCGAGAAATTTACAAAGTCTGCTACTGAAGACACCGTACCCCGCCACGCACACGTAGAAGGTGCATTGGCGCTCGCAACACTACGTGGAATCGAATCCTTCCAGGAAGAGTATGAGCTGAAATCGCTCTTGGGATTGTCGATCAACGCAACAGTATGTTGTCTGACTGCGAGACGCAAGATCTCCGAGCCAATAAGGACGATTCGAAGCTACGCAACGAGATACCTGGACACTACAAATTTCAACTGGAGGCTCAGCAATGTGCTCATGGACATTGTCGATCTGGTCGCCGACATCTATGCAGACACGATAACGTTGGAGGAGAAGGTGGCAACTTGTGCGAGGCTCGACAATTGCCTTGAAGCTATCTCGCAGGAAGCAACACCAGCATGGTCGTATGAAAGCATCTTATTACCAGCAGAGCATGCAGAAGGACTGCTTCCACGCGACGCGCCCTCTTTGTACAACAGATACCCCGGTCGCGCCGTCATGCACACATGGAATATTCTACGTCTACTACGCATCCTTCTCTACGAAGAGCTCAACTCGCACTGTCAGACACCGTCATACTCGCTGAAACTTCCCCAACCTCCTACTTTCATTACCCCAACGATACACCAAATTTGTGCCTCCGTCCCCTACATCACGGACTGCTCCTTTGCAGCCGCTCACAATCTCGCTCCTGGCTCGCCATGTCAGCACTCGCCCATCTTGTCATCGCCCCCATCACACACTACGAAGCACCGCCTCGGTGCATACAGACTAATGTTCCCGCTCTACGTTGCGGCATGGTCGCGATATTGTCCCATGCAAACGCGGCAGTGGATACTCGATCAGCTGAAATATATCGCCACTCACTTCGATGTCTCAGGAGGGGACACAATACGGGATCTCTTGCTCAAAGAGATGGATACTGGGGATCCTGTGAAGTCATGGTACGTTGTGTGTTGTGTTGAGCTTTGATGGGCGCTGACCTGACATGTGCAGGACGATGAGACGGAAACAATTCGACTGTGTCCTCTCGTGGCATATTTCGGACTTCTACGGACTTAGCTTGTGATACAACGTGGAAGCTTCTACTCAAGTCAGTGTTGGGAGAATGAAAGGATCCTCGTTTTGCTGCTCGAGGAGCACGTTGCATCTGATCTGAGACATCCAAAATCGAATTAAGTCAACGCGGAACCAGCGAGACTGCGCAAAGATTCAATGATTCTGAGCAGAACCTTGACTATCATATATATCGCGAAATTCAAGGAATACAACAGGAAAGCACTAAGCAACAGAGCCTCACGCGACAAACTTGTGGAAAACTCGCGGAGGAAAGGGGTTACGTGATGGAAGTAGTAACTAAAAAGGAAGGTGCTCAAAAGATGCGAAGATCCGCCCACCCAACAAGTGCGTTCCAGCCCGTTCCCCGCCCCCAGACTCCGACAACGCACTCAGGGTCCAGTGTGGTGATTGGATCTTAAATTGTCACCTGTCCGTCTCGCCGACGGCTTGACTGTTCGCCTGAGCCGCGATGGAGCCTGTCGTGACTTGGGAGGTACGCGGCAGTCTCGTCCCGAGCGCTCGGCACGAGCTGCAGCGGCACCCGGAGGCGCTGCGTGATAAGACGGGATGTAAATAATAGAGGGCTGGACCGCTACAGTTCTCGACATTTATTTGCTATGGGAATCTAGCGTGGATAGAGTCGCCAGTTCAAGTACAGCATCTACAACAAGTCCAGTATACCACTTTCCCCCACCACCCCGGCAACGACAGAACACTGAGCAATCCCAACAATGGCCCCCTCCTTCCTCGACCTCCCTCGCGAACTTCGCGACAACATTTACGATGCCCTTTGGCAACATACTCCCAAAATCACTCTACTGGATCATCCTTCTATGGGCCGCATAGTAGCTTCCTACAAGTCCCTCTTGACGCCTGAAACCGCGCTTCCCTCCTGGCTACTGGTGAATAAACAAGTGCTCTCAGAGGGCAGCGCCCAGATGATCCGCCACGGGACTTGGATCGCGCGGCTGCGCAGTGAATACGACGATTCGCGTGTAGGGCGAATATTATCACCCGCCCTCGCGCGCAGGTTGACCATCACGCTCACGCATCCGCTGGAGGGCCCGCGGCCGCGCTGGCCCCACGTCGTGCGGGAAGCGACGCTGCGCCCATCCAAGGAGAATGTCGAGTGTCTTCTGCGCGTGCTGGCGCAGGTCTCAGCGAGTTCGCACGCGCGGGACGTGCGGCTGGTGCTTGAGCTTGTGCGCGAGGAGGCAGGGGCGCGACTTGATTTGTCGCCGCTGGAGGCAGCGCGTTGTCTGCGTCCGGGACTGCAGAAGCTGGAGGTTGTGGTTATGCGTGAGCAAATTTACCGAGCGTGGAGTTCGGGGTTTGTAGATGCTGTTGCGGCGGAGGTGAAGCGAGTGGGCAATGAGATCCTGGGGAGTGATGAGGATCCGAGCGTAGGAGGGTTCTTCCGTGATAGTGGGTTTGTGTATGCGTTTGAGAAGAAGGGGGTATTGGGTTTATGTCGTGTTGATTCAGCGGTTGCTGGAGGGTAATAGTGAATGGTCAAAGACTTGACGAGTAGTTGTTAGGTAATGGATCGAAGTACCATAATTGAGGTTTGTTCCATGGTAGGAGGCTTGCAAAAAGTAAGTCACTCTAGCAAGTGTGACTCTGAAAGAAGGGGGCATTGCATACTACAAATTCTCGTCCAGACCGAAGAGTATTGGGGGCAACCGGCCTGTAATGAGACGTGGAGGGCACGTAGATACGAAAGGCATGTGTGTTGCCTCTAAAGACAGCATGCAACACAACCACCTCACCGGCGCAAACATCAGGACATGACTAGCACTAGAGAGCAACGCGCTGGCTTCACATGGTTGTATTGATGGTGTCTTTAGCCACTATGGGTACATTCAGAGAACAAAAATGCTGTTCCTCGTCATTCCGTGCCAGCCCTAAGCCTGTGCGTTGAAATACAACTTTGTAAACTTCCCACAGAACGCCGGCCTGAACAAGAGCCTTACATAAATACTGCAATTTGATGACACCCTCCATAACCCAGTAAAAGTAAGTTTCCCGGGAGGATCTGTGAATATTGCTGACGGTACCGTGGAGGCACACAGTATACAGTTATTGAGAAACGGAAGTTTCCGTAGAGCCGACATGTATCCCTGGCTCTGCTTCTGATGAGCGAAAGGTGTTGTAGCTATACGTAGCGAATCCTCGATAAACACCGACCAAGCACTCACAGGAATGCCCAGTTCAACCAAAGGTGTGCCGAGAAGGTAGACTACGGTTTGCGTAATAATGGTTAGGTTCTACCATCCTCGAAACCTCGAGCGATGGCTTGTCAAAGAAAGACGCAGCGTAAATATGCAAATCGGTAATCGCTCGTAATCGCTAGTGAATGCAGGTCGTACATCTTCGTTATACTCTTGTAGGCAGATCTGGTCCGTATATGATCTTATGCCCAGATCAGTGGGTGCGCTTCAGGCCGCGTGTACGGCGACAAGCCACTTACGGCAGATGATATTGAGAGCAACACCCTGTCGCCTAATCCATATAAAAATCGCCCTTAAGAATTCGCTCCTGCATCGCATCGGGTTGCTTCGGCTGCTTGGGCATCTCGCGGACAGGAGGCTCCATGACCGCAACGCTCTTCGCACGTTGGTGAGAGGGGACGCTCAGCATGGGGGGCGGGCCCGAAATAGATCCTCGCTCGGCGCGGGAGCGGAGATTCTCCGCGAAGTTGTAGCCTTCGCCTGTGGACGACCATGTCAGCGAGTGTTCATACTCGGGATAGTCTTCAACGCTCTCTGCGATTGTTTGCGGCCAAACAGAAGATATTGATATCGAACGCCTCGAGGAACGACCAGGGGGTGATGAAGAGTGCAGGAAAGGTGTTGGACTGGGTAGAGAATTCGACAATGAAGACAGACCTCGTCCTCGACCACCAGTCGGGGGAGAGGCTTTATGGGTGGAAGGTCTACCATTTGGGTTTCCAACGCTACCACTGCCCTGCCTGACGTCCCGCATTGCTCGTGCACCGAAGCTGAGTCGTCGCGCAAAGGGGGTGGCCGGGTTGCTGCCGGGGGCAGAGGCGGTAGGAGCGTAATCCTCCTCGAAGGGGCTCTCGTCTACTGAGCCAGAGTTGACACTAGATAAGCTCTCGGTTCGTGTGCGAGGGTTGCTGAGGAAAGGGGAAGTCTGGCCCGGTGATGCCGACAGACCGATAGTAGTGAGCGAGAGCCGCCGTTGTTGAGCATTCACGGCAGCTGTGGTGATGGGGCCTGACACTCCTGGTCGGCTGCCCTGTTGTCCAGAATAGCTGCCTGATCTGCCGAAAAGATCCTGGAATGTCTGTCCAGTGATCGATGCACGTCGACGGTCTGTAGGGCCTGGAGAAGCGTGCGGGGGCGAGTTACTGCCAGAAGACATGGTACAGGCGGAAACTTCGGATGGGCTGTGTTGCAAAAATGGCTGACGTTACAGACAACGGCTTTAATTTTGTGTGTGTGCGTGTGCGCTTCAGGTGGGTGGTGCAGTATATACTAGGAGACGCAGAGGAGGGCGAGAAGGCGGTTGATGTATTGGCGCTCGGACTCAGGGTCCTCGCACGGACAGCAAGTACAATACGTCAGTGGGGGGATGGCGTGATAAGCGAGCTCCGGTTCGGAGAGATGTACAGTAGCAACAGCGTGGTGTGACAGGTGGCTGATAGTGGAGAATAAGGAGGTGCGTGGAGACTGAGGCAAGGACGAGTGATGGACAGCGCGCAGTAATATGGCAGCTGCAGTGGTGGGTAGAGAAGGCGCGACGTGATAATCGTACCAAATTAGGCGCTAGTAAGCATCAGGCATGGTGCACTTTCCCCGCAATCCGACCTGGAAGGAACAAAGCGCTCCATGTGGACAGCAGCTGTATCGCGAGCCAACCAGAAGGCAGGCAGCTCGAGATCAGCCGCTGCCCCCGCCAGCTCGACCAACCTTCCGTGCCAACTCGCTGCACCATGATCAGCGTGGAGCCCTCCGTCTCTGCTCAAGCCTTGGTGCTAATGGCTTGGATGCATATTTGGTGCCTCGCGTACCCACCCACTTCAGGCTTGACAAGGATGTGCAGATGCACAAGACAGTGCTGATTATGAATGCCTTATCCATCGTCTTGTTCTCAGGAGATATACAACATGCTGCTTGACACGACACCAGCACGCTGCATGTGCTCACCTTCGCAGTTCGTGCTAACATGTTCGCGTGTCTGTAACTTATGCTTGTCGTAGTACCCACGTAGCTGTTTCATCCACGTAGCGACCTAGCGGAGCTGACTAAAAGTAAGTGCAAGGTATTCGTATACAAGGAGCGAGATAAGCGACCCGCTCTAGCAGACCTAGATGCATGTTTTGGCCGGTGGGTTGCTTCACCGCTGGAATGAGAGCATCCAGATAGAGCGAAGCGTTGAAATGTTCTAAGCGCCGTTGTCCCAGTCTGCCGGGGAGCGAAGGCTCTCTGCGTTGTTCACTCAACAGCAACCGCAGCCGGCCATTTACACAGGCGAATGACCTAGTCGCTGCACAATGTATGACAATGGCTGCTCTGATTGGCTTCCTAGAAGTCAAGGACAATCTTGCTGTTGATCGGCAGCCCCGACATTCACTCCGACATTCCACCTCCTTTGATGTGCTTATCTTGCGCTTCGACGGGGAATGAACGAGACACCAAGTCAATGCGCCGTGGATGCGGTCCGGAAGTACGCTCGGCTCCACTGTCGTACTCGGCCGTACCTCAGTAATCCTTCTGCGCGGCTGCGTAGCCGTCGGCCACATCCCAGAGCCCCGGACCTTTGAACTTTAAAGCTTGGCAGTGTACGGAAGCGGGGACAACGCATCAGCTGAACGTCTTACGACTCGTATACGCTGCACCTTAGGTTGTTACGTAGATCCTGTAATAAGGGTGGGTCGTCGCCGCATGCGGCGGCATGCTCTCGAGCTTATCCTTGTTGGTCTTCACGCGAGCTTTGAGATACATCCAGCTATAGGAGCGATATTTCAAGTGAGTTGAATAATGTATTTACAACGAGCGTAAGAAGAGAAGACGAGAAAATCGTATGATCCAAAACTCAATGGCCTTCCTTGCGTAGAAAGTGAAGCTGTTATGTTTGAAAAGCGGTGAAGACAAAAGTACAAGAGCATCATCAAAGAATGCACCATGCATAGTGAAGGAGCGTGAGAAAGTAATAAAAGGGTATCAAAGAGAGGTCAGAAGAAGAGCGAACATCGGAATCTAATAAGAGAAGGGAGCATAGAGCAACAAGCATCAGTATGGAAGCCACAACAATAGAATGGGGAAGATCGAAGTGTCAGCCCATAAATGAGTGAGAACGGAAATGAACAACACCAAACGCTTTAAAAAAGGCGGAAATGACCCTAGAGTACTAGCTGTCACGGCTAGCATAGCGAAGTAAACAACAGAAAAGAAAGGGTTGGTGGCTTGCTAATCAAGAAGCCGTTCTCTTGACCTGACCTTCACAGGTCTCGGAAGCCGCTCTCTTGCGGCTATCGTGGACAACTTGATGAAATGCACTCAAGTAATCGGCAGGTGCATCGTGTTGGACAAGCTTTGATTCAATGCCTTGCAAAGTCGCCCATTGGCTGCGGATCACATCCTCATGGGGTAGCGAATGGAGTGCATTAAGCACGAAGAGGGCGCCGACTGCTGGATTTCCAATAAGGGCATAATACAAGTTATTGTCGCTGGGGCTTCCAGGTCGCATGCCCCATGTAATGTTTTCGTAGGCGTCGACGTTACGATCCGTGACTAGATCCAGAATGCGCACTAGTGCTGCTGCTGCCCGAATAGCGATTTCCTTGAAGTCATGGTCGTCCTCGTCTTGCTGTTCGACGAAGTTGTGGATAGCGGTTACAAGGCCTCTGAGCTTCTTCGCGGTCGTAGCAAGATCAAAACGCTGTGCATCTACAGAAGCATCTGCCGGGCCATCTGTGATCCATTCGTCCAAAGCATTGAACACCTGGGTAATGCGATTTTCGATCTTCTCAAAGAACACACGGCCTTGAAAGCTGGGATCAATGATGTCCCGCATTTGCAGGAACAATCCGGGATCTTGGGCTGCGTATTCAGTGAACAGTTCTGCAAGCTTCTGATACTTTTTCGAGCGTTCAGATGTAAGGGGCGATTCTGGACATTGAAATTCTCCCGGCAGAGCTTCCTGGGGTTCGAATACCGAAAGCATGCTGATGACCGTCTCTTTGATGTCGTCTTCATCTTCAAATACATCCTCATCTTCGTAGACCCAGTCTAGATCGCCGGCAACACCCTGTAGGCCTCTTCTTTCAAGGATCTCTGCAGGTCTAATATGCTGGAAGGTGGATCCGTCCGTGGATAGCTGTAGAGGCTGTTCTTTGACAGCGTCTGGGACGGTGGAGACAACATGGTCACCAATCCAATAAATGTGCTAAACGGCCGTCAGAGATGTTTCTAGGCTCAAAGCGCGACTGTACAGACCTTGCAGGCAACACCGTTCTCATTAGCACCGCAGGAGCATCGGGGTCTAGACAGCTTCCCGCCCATTGCGACTTCCACGTCGTCGTTGATGTAGAAGTATTGACTCTGAATGCTTGAGTCCTCATCATCAACGATGGTTGTACAGTATTTCATCCGGATTGCGCTGTCTTGAAGCCCTCTTTTGGCCCTTCGTCGTTGGTTCGTGTCAAACACAGAGACATTGTAGCTCAAGTTATTTGTGGAGATGACAAGAGAAGGAGTCGGAGAGACTGGCGAGTCCGGTCCGAGGGATCTTAGGGGCGAGTCTTGGTCAAGCTGCTGAGGAGGAGCTCCAATCCTTGATGCCTTGGCGGCTCCAGCTCGAGTAGTCACCATGGATTCCTCGAGAGAAAGCTGTGAGAATTGATCTGCTGACATGAAGATTGAACAAGCTGGAGTGCTGCATTTCGTCTCAAGTGCATCAAGGAGATATATATCGGTCGACCTCGCGTGTTCTGCGCCCCGATCTAACTAATACTCCGAGCAATGCGTAAGTGTTGTCCATCTTTTCGTGGGCGCTTAAAGAGTTGGCCTTTCTGTGCCGTGGAGCGTTGAGGCGTATGGCTCGGTTGTGGCTGTTCTGACCAAAAGTGTGAGACATTATGGGACTCCGGGACGCCGCAGGGCTGCATGACTAGATACAAACAGACTGCAGCCTCTGAAGGGCCAATAGCTGTAATGCCGGATATCTCCTGTTCCTGAAGTGCGTTAACCTTGCTGTCAGCACCATCGTGTTCCTGTCACATTTTGCTGTGATGAGGATGGAATTCAACTAATTTGCTCCCATTATGCACCAATCAACGATATCCGCACATCTCTTTCCAGCAGATATGCCCACATTCGGCGCTATTAGCGGATAATTATGCCTTTGGTTCTTCCACTTATGGGCAATTATAGCCCTTTGCCGCCGCGCCCCTGGTCGTAAATATGCCGCTAATATGCTTTGTCCAGCCATGGTGGAGACTGTTTGTGCGCTCTGCAATGCAGGTAATTCACGTCACCACAGCCGCATCCAAGCTCGTGATCGGTTTTACACATATCGGGACAGAGGCGCGTAGGCGCCGTCGGTACATGTTGAATGGGCCTCGGGGCCATGTACGACTGCGGCTGCTGTATTGCAAAGGCGCGGGTTTGATGCTAGGATAGGTGATGTCAAGAAACTCGGACCGTTCAGCCTTCTGGGGCTGCCGTAATCCAAGGTCTCTGTGCGCCCTGCACCTGCCAGTCGTCTAAGCCGGACCACGCTCTACCAAAAATCGCGAGGCTGATTAGCTAGATGGACGGAAAGTCTTTCACACAAGCTTCTGACAGCTTCGGGGAACGTGTTCTGTGGCGTTGAGAAGCACTGCCTTCATCATCGAAGGTGCCTTGGGCCACTTGCTGACGGCCACCATAAGTATTCATTCTCCGCTCGTCAACCCATTTATGGGGCTGAGGTGGCACAAACTCCATAAGGAAAACAGAGCACGCGGTCAAATTTTAGGTCGCTTATCTGACAAGTGGTGCGCTGCTTAGCCTTCTGTGCGTCTAGATCAACAAGTTGCACGCCGCTCATGCCATCACAGTATTCAGCAACACACCGCGGCAAAGCAGGCACCCATCTCACATGCACGGGAAAGAAGAATCCAGGCACTTGGGACTACCAGACCGGTGCCTTGGAGTTCAGCAAGGCAGCTTTGCCTAAGTTGATTATCAAGTGACTGATGCTGACCACTAAGAGAAAGAATATAGCCGCCGAAATCTAGAAGGTACAGAAACGAACGGGCATCAAGCCCTATCCATCCAAATGGACTGCTGAAGCTCTGCGGCTATGCTACTTATGCAGCAAGATAGCCAAGTCCTCGGCTGCAACACTCGGACACTTGTACTATACATGACATGCGACCTTTTCGCATGAAGACATATTGCGAACGTAACCGAGCACAGCTCGTCTCACGGGTAGTTGCGCCCGGCAAAGCTCAGAGGAAATCTTCCAGTGGGTGTCAACACTGCAGGAGCCCGAGCGAAACGTTCGGTAAGGCGCAGTCCAAGTCTAGACTCGTGTAAGTCAAACGCACACCAAAGGAAAGCACTCACTCACACTGGGCCCCTCACCTGCTGCTCCCACCGGTTCGCATGAGATAGACAGAGTTCTCCCGTGAGCTTTGCTGCGAGCTACGCTCTTTTTCTTGCCCTGTCGCAATGATGTGTTTGAACGATAGACCTCCCCACGGAAGCCCTGAAAGTGTGTGATTGTCTTCAAGTTGAGCTATATCAAGAGGTCTGTATGCATTCGCCGCTTGCCGGATATTCTCTGCCTCGCGTTCTGTTTCCTCTCGCTGCTCTTTAGCCTTTGCTCCTATCAAGTGTCAGTATATCGCCAGTCGACACTTCACAAGGGTCACCTACTGAATCTCTGCTGGGCCAACTTATTCTGAATTTTCCGCCGTTCCACGGGGTCTGCCACATCTGACCACTCAGACGCCTGTGTCTCTAATGGTATGTTGGGGGCCCACTGTCCACCTTCTGAAGGTCGTGCTCGCTCCCCCTCAAAAGATCGACCGCATGACATTTTGTCGACAATCTACTAGCGCTAAGCTTGTATGTGGCACGCTATGCCCGATCAACAAGAGGTAATCCTGTCCAGCAGGTAATCAACAAAGCCTACGCCGTCGAGAGATCCGTTCGGTATTCGTTGTGTGGCTAGATCAATCTCGGAATCGAAGTGGGACATCGATTTTTGTCTCATAGCTTAGTAGCAGATGTGGGGTCCTGGCCAATACTGGCAAAATTATCTTGATATACGAGTGTTCGACCCCGGTTGCCTAAAGTCGTTGTCTACCAAAGGGTTCCGTGAGAACGAAGGTAATCCTCGGAGCTGTCGAGTAGTCCAAAATAGGCACGCATGTATGTCCTAAGAGAGGCAAAAGGTACAGACCAAAGGACGGAAGTTGATGTATACTCGGAACCACTCGAATCCCAGCCATCGAGGAAGAACGAAAGTATGGTGTCGGAGCTTGAACAAAATTGGGGTGGTAGTCCTGACTTATGCTTAGCATTTGACGGAGACACTGCAGCGGGACAAATCATTGGTGTTTATCTCATGAGCAAGCCGAGAAACTAGCTCGCGAATGAACTATGGCGGGAGGTGCACCTCGCTCTGACACATGGCCTTCAGCCTCTTGCTCTGTCGGTCCCAGGACTCGACGTGGAGGAATGCAGTAGCGCAGGGAGGCTTGTACAGTCGGTCCTCCCGTAACGTGGAGTATGAGCCGCACCTATGACGCCGTTGAAAATTCTGGGGCTGATCGGTAAAGTGACGATTATAGACAAAGCCTGTGCAGCCCTGCAGGCCACGGACGCTCAGTTACTGTGAAACATAAGTTACATCTCGAAAGCCGGAGTCTAATTGGCCTTGTGATAATCGGTCTAACTCCATACAGCTTCCGGTGAGTTAGGTTGAAGGTTCCCGAGGGAGCCTACGCAGGGGTAGCTACCATGGAACTGGCATACTCATCGGTAAGGCCGGTCGTAGCCTTATCGCAGGGCTGAAGCACGTCTTCGATGTCAGTCGTGCTTCAAGTTAGCGCAAGCCTGGGACGACCATTCACTATTCATCCCGGGACTATGGAAAAGAGCGCTTCAGCCTCCGTTTCCAAACGTCCTGGAGTAAGTGCTCATTCCCATCTTCCTTGTTGACCAATGACAGGGCCCACATGAAGACAGTCATTCAGCTCTCTCTACACTACGTGAAGTTCACTGTTAATCCTGCATATCGGACGGCCCGTTGGACCAGTTCATGCGTCATTGAAAGCCATGCGAGCGCAGATTGTGCCAAACGGGCAGGAAACGCGAATGTTTTGGATCTTGGCCAATGTGCCAACACTCATACCGAGGAAAGAGTGCAGGGTGGCTGTTAATTCCCGGTGAAGGATTACAGTGGCCTGTGTCGTCGCGGCACAACGACGATAAGGAGGGTGGAAGAGATGGCAATGTCGATGAGCGGTCTGTCCGAAGGAGTTCCCGCTTATTTGTGGTGGCTGGATCTGTGCTCAGTCGTCTAATTGGACGGTGCAATGAACCAGTGTCCTAATTGAGCATCGTCGCGCCGTCTCCGACCGCTCTTCCTTACCGCAAAGAATCCATGCTCGATATTGTTGTTGGCGCAGACCCACATTTCTGCCTGGAGATCTTACCACAGTAGCATAATCGCAATCCGTTCCCAAAGCATGCATTTACCCCTACACCGTGCAGCTTGTAAATTGAGCCATGGTCAATGCGCAACGTATGACGTGAACGTGGAATCACGGGATTCGCATTCTCGGCTCTATATAGCCTATGAGCATCGAATGTACGCCATACCCGTTTGGCCCGCATCTCTTTTGGTGTCTCTTCAGGGAATCTGGGTTCCTGCTTGAGAATGCGCGACAACCTGGGCAGCTCAAGATCGGGGCAATCCCATCCTTTGAGTGCTTCTGGAGCCAGCGCTCCTTGCGAGTGTTGCAGTAAGCCTCTCCTTTCTCTGATTCTCTTCATTTCTTCTGACACCTCTGACCAGCTTCAGATTCGTTTGCCCTCTTCTGTCTCGCCCCACCCAGCCGAGTCCTCCTGCCCCTTGCTGCCACTTCTTTCCCCCTCTCTGATCGCTGATATGCTGCCTGAGCCTCCTTGGCCTGTTCTGTCTGGGAGTAGTTCCAGGTTGCTAACTTCTTTCTTTCTTCCCGGGCCTGATCGTAGTCTTTCCTTACACCTGGGAAGTCTGAGACATCTGCGACAAGCAGTGGGACAACCTCTGAGTGCGAGCTGTGCAAGCAAAGAGCGCGGTATAGGAGATATTCCTTGTCCCACAAGCAGGCGCCAGAGATTCTACTGAGGTTTAGAAACTTGAATAACCAGAATTTTGCAGTAATACGCCTTCAAGCAGGAGAATAAGGGCGCGTAGATACTGGGCGTTATTGTAGTTTATTGGGATCTTCGCTTAGAAAAGGATAGTCGCTCCAACACGTTCATGGCTCTGGGAGATGAGCTTGACAATGCTGGCAGGGATGTTTGTTAGCTGTTCTCCTCTGTCCAGATAGGCATTGTAAACTGCTGGTCTCTTGTCACTGCCGTCTACATTAATGCTTGAACCACAGTATATGTGGTGGTATATGTCTTAATCCTCGTAGAACTGTTGTAAATAGACAAGACGGGTGCGTGAACTGCCTAGGGAGAGCATGCAGGGGAGCATATCTTCAAGAGAGGGTGCTTAAGGAGCCTTAAGGAGATCGCAGAGGCCAGGGGCAACTTCGAGATTGAAGTAGGAGATTGCTTCAAGAATGGTAGAAAGATCTAGGTACATGTTGTGAAGCCATAGAGTGGCAATTGTATCGACCTTGAGCACCGAATACGCGTTGGCGGCGATCACCTGGACCTCGGAGAGCGCCATGGTGAGGTACGGTGGTGTTTGGGACCGTAGTCTGGACTGACACTGAGAGATGTTGCGGTGGAAGTCCGAATGTTTGGATTGGGTGGATGCCTGGATTGAGAGTGTGGAAGGAGCACCTCGAGCTCTCTGTGCCATGTCTCCTTATAAATGCCCGTCCACCCAAATGTCCTCCACCTTTAATACACAACAGTACAAGTGCGTGCAAACTATGCCACAAGCATCACCACAGCAATGTGGAGCCAGCCATCTAGGTACGCAGTTGCGCGCACTAGGTCCTCGACGTTAGTGCCCAAAGGCAGGACTGCTCCATGCAGGACTGCTTGTGCTAGCAGCGGACTGCGTCTGCTAGGAAACAAAGTAGGAAGGATCTGGTTTAATGCTGTACCAACTGTTTGTGGTTGCCCTGACACTTTGTCAGCTTGATTGCTTATGCCTGCTTACCGCTTTTCGCACTCACTAGAAGAGAGTGATGGTGTCACCAGGCTCTGTACAACTCTCAGGCTTCCGGGACTAGTTGCGTTCTGCTCGTTGCTATTCGCAGCATGCGGAAGATAGATCCGCACCGGTAGATGTCGTAAAGCGGCACCTTGCGGATTCAGTAGTTTCTGATTGATAGGGTTGTAGAGCGAGAAATCATGCTGCTTGACTGCATCCCAAAGCTGCGTACTGTCCTTCTCACTCAAGAACATCACTGTTTTCCCGGTCCCAGTTCTCAAGTAATCGGCCTCCTTGACGCTGTTTCTGAATAAGTCGTGCATGACTTTACCTTCAGCGTCAAGTCGGACGAGTTGCTCTGCAGGGTAGTCTGAGAAGTGGACTGTAAGCTTCCATGGCAGGCCGCGGTCTTCTGAAAGCTCGGTTCTTTGGGTTGGTGATGACAGGTCTAACGCATAGGATGGCTCCGCTCCAGAGTAGAGATCGTACAGCAGTCCGAGAGGGTAGTGCCACTTCAGTGGTACGCCCTCATACGAAAGCCACAGATCTGCTGGAGAAACATCAGGGTATATCAGATTGGGTAAGAAGAAGGCATGAAGCCTCTGAGAGAGTAGACCAAGGTATGAGAGCCTGGGAAATTGAATCTGCACACCCCATTTAGATCTGAACACAACTCAAAGAAGATGCTCTTACCATGTACGGAACTGAATCGTCGTATGTCCTGCAGTCTCCATTGTGCAACCGCACCTCTAGAGGAATACTTCCATTCCAAACGCTCTCTCGCAACCTACTCGTGACGTCCCTTGAAGACATCAACAACAAGGCAAAGACGGATCAGGGTCGCGTGAGGTGACTAGGTTGATTGCGGGGTAAGCGTTCCGGGTAGCGCGGAAAGGCAAGTTAACAGCCTCGGCTGCAGCCAACCGCGAAGGACGCAAAAGCGACCTCGTAAGCATGTTTTCCTTCCTCACGCGTCTCTACAATACTCAACGGACAATAGCCTCGCCATGTGACGACCCGCAGAAACACTGTCCGTTTCCAATTGACTTTGAGCACGATCAACGGCAATGTACGCACGCAAATGGTCGATATCCTCCTCTTCCCTCAACCGCGCACCATGAGCACGCAACTCAGTCGCAAACGATCGCGTCTGGCGCCAGATTCGGACGATGATGAAGCACAGCAGCTGCGCCAACCTTCTCCTGCACTATCTTCGCTCAGCGATACGCTGAAGAGATCGAAGACTCAATGCGAACTTGACGAGCTGGATATCATCGAGCCAAAAGAAGCCTGGACCGTCGATGTGAGCGCCATTCTGTCCAGTAAAACACTTGCTGCACCATCAAGTAGCGGGCTTGAGCCGCATAATAATTGGAAAAAGTATAAGAAGGGAGAGTCCGTCATAGTTCTTTGTGTGCAGGGAAATCTGCAGCTGCATTACAATCTGCTCTGGTACGTAATGCGAAAACGACCTCGAATCGAAAACTGAACAGCCACAGCTCTGTTCTAGACGAACTCTACGCTGTCGCGCCTTCGTTACAAGCTCTTGTACTGTGCCATGACCCGTCCACGCACAAGCCCTCTGCGACTGCGCCCTTCTCGCTGCCATTGATATCGGCTATCGATCCACCAAATAACCACTTCGTCCGTCTAGGTCTACTTCATCCTCTTGGAGGGGGAAAGTTTCCTCTGGATGCGCTAGCAGTCGTGGACAAGAGAGGCTATCGAAGACTCGTATTGCCGTTCGGTTGGGGTGCTGGAAAGCATGCGGACACGCCTGCCGGTCGGACCATTCAGAACAGAATGATGACGCTGCTGAAGCACTGCATCGAGACTCTGGAGAAGGAGGGTTGAGGAGAGGCTGACGACAACCAGGGCAGGATAGGTCTGGTAACATGCAACAGCACGATGGGCATAATAGAAAGATGCAGAACACCCTTTGTCAATTGATGACTATAATTTATCATAGATTCATAACCATGAAGGCTGCTTCATGCAAGAGTGACATAGTGTCTACGAGTCAAGTCACGATCCAGACCCAGTCTATTTGTCCTTGATCGGAATATCAGATCCTGTGGCGTTCTTATACTGACCACGTATGAAGTCGGAGATTTGCTCGTCCTTTGCTTGCTCGACAGCAGACTGTAGGTGGATTAGCACATGAACGACGTGCCTTGATCGAAGTGACGATATACCTCATTGTCTTGTGCGCCCTGTCCGAGGAACTTCTCCTGCACAAAGTCGACGCCTGCAATGCGTGAGTGTTCGAGCGCCAATAGCACACGATCATGTGAAAAACTTACCCTTGTCGACATAGTCTTCGTTCTTCTCGCTCTCACGGCCGCCGCCAGCAGCTGTGTTGAGCTTGTCACCAATGCCGCCGAGGAAACCGCCGCCGCCCTGCTGCTGGCCAGAGGACCCAGTTGACTGGGATTGCTCGCTCGAGGCTTGGCCCTGGCCCTGACTGTTGCCGCCAGTGAACTTGTTGACGAAATCCATTGCTTTTGGTGTGTATGTTTATTGTTTGATCAAAGTGGAGAGTAGAGTGAGTGAGGGTTACCTAGGAAGACGCAGGTTTTATATGGGAACAAGCTGTTGCAAAGCTCAAGCTTGGTAGGCTGTGTAGGGTATCAAACAGGATCTAGGTAGCCTTGGTTGCAGTAGCGCAGATGATGCGCTGCGGGATAATGTGTACCTGATGTGCAAGCAAGCACCACCGAAGAAGGTGCTACGTCATAGCAGCCGAACCCCTGCTAACGCCGCGCCCAGCGACCCCGCCTTAGATTGGAAAATGCAGTCGCGACTTGACGCGTGCCAGATTATCTCCAACTGATCTGCAAAAGGTAATACAACGCTCACTAACCCACTGTTGCCTACAATCTTGAGAGTTGGCGTCATGATACCCGTTACGATCGTCACTGGCTTTTTGGGCTCAGGAAAGACCAGTAAGTTTATGAGATCCTCAACAAATGTTGGTACGCCCTCAGCTTTCGAAGTGAAGACTAATTGGTTACAGCTCTGATCTTGAACCTGATACAGCAATTGCCCAAAGATTACAAGCTCGCCCTTCTCAAAAATGAATACGGCGACGTCGCTGTCGACTCGCAACTTGCTTCCTCTCAGGCAATTTCTGGCGTACAGGAGCTCCTCAACGGCTGCATTTGTTGCAATCTTGTAGGCCAGCTATCCGATGCTCTCGAGCAGCTCTCGAACGATGTCCAACCCGACCGCATCGTCATAGAAACCTCTGGGTCAGCCTTTCCTGCCACACTGGCAATGGAGGTCAACCGACTGGCACGAGAAACAGGCAAATACGTGCTTGACGGCGTGATGAGCGTTATTGACGTCGATAACTGGAAAGGCTACGAGGATACAAGCTACACAGCGAAGATTCAAGCAAGATACACTGATCTTATTGTTTTGAACAAGTGGGAGCTAGTAGATGAGAGGCGGCTTGAGGATGTCGAAGACAGAATTTTGGATCTTGACGTCGATCCTCCGATTCCCAGGCAGAAGAGCAGCAAAGGCTGGGTCGATAAGAACATCATATTCGGACTAGACGCCAAGCTTGCAAAGGCTGTAGAGCAGCCCAGCGAGAATGGTCATGCCCATGAGCACAACCACAACCACTCGAGCGAGGTGGAAGTCTTGAGCATTACGCTTGCTAGTGATGACTCGAACGGTAGCGTCGACACGGATAAGCTCGCGAAACTCCTCGAGACTCCCACAAAAGACGAGGTCTACCGCATCAAAGGCGTGCTATATGCATCGACACCGCCAGAGTCTTCAGACAAAGATATCGCTACATTCACGACAGCGAATGGGAGAGGACGGTACATTTTGAACTGGGCGTTCGGGCGGTGGACCTTCACACACGTCCCTGAAGCCACGTCTGCTGCTGGAGACAAGGAACCAGTGCTTCGACTGACTGTCGTGACCGCGCGGTACGAATCAAAGAAATGGAAGAAGCAGATTGAGTCAAGCGGGCTCATTGCACTGCAAGACGGCACAGATGGGCGCTTGATGATAGAGAAGAAGCTTTAGAACGATACCCAAATCTGGAATAGAGATGAACAGACCGGACGCCATCCACTCAACAATTGCTCGTTGTCACACACAGGCTCTCATTAACTCAGGGCTACTACGTACCCTCCCGAGGCGATTTCGCCATCGCAAAACGATGTTTCCTACATGGCGTAAATTTCATCGAGGAACAGGGGTCGAACATCTACATGTACTCTGTCCAGTCAAATCCTCCTGTTTAATCCAAGAGTCCTACCAGTGACCTAGCAGCAACCACTTCGCCTTTCTAGTAATTGTCTCGCTGGATATTAACACCAAGTGACTACTCGGTGTTAGTATACAATACCCTGTTGAAAACCTTAACATACGCCATGCCTGTTCACATGCCGCAATAGGGTGTGAGCAAATGATTCTTTATACGTCTGACCTCTTGTAACGGGTATTTTAGTACTTAAAGAATGTTAATAGCTAATCGCAAGCTGTCCTCGCCTGAAGAACGCCAGTATTTGGTCACATGGTGAGAAGCAGAGCCTTTGGATGGACGGCTGTCAAGCCCTGTGCAATTCTCCGAGGACGTTTTGCGCTCGTGGCGCGTATAGGGGATTTCCAGACGATGAGCTCCGTGTTGTGTCTGCTCATGGGGATTGACATCGCTGTCACGTAACGCTACTTGAGCGTGAGGAATGGTAGATTGTGAATATATTGGTTCTTGTTCAATAGTTCGCGTACATATCTCCAAAAATACAAGCCTAACTCGAAACACCAACTTAAGTCGATATATGTGCATACAATGAATGCTAATCGTCTTCATCTTCGCTCGTCTCTTTTCCTCTCACGCCCTCAATTACCCAACCATCCCACTCAAGTGAAAGCCATGCTCTTCTTGATCTCGGCGATCGCCAGCGCAGGGTTCAGACCCTTGGGGCATGTCCTCGAGCAGTTAAGAATGGTGTGGCATCGGTACAAGCTCATGCTGTTGTTGAGGGCGTCCTGGCGCTCGGCCTTCTTCTCATCGCGCGAGTCGGCGATCCAGCGGTAGGATTGGAGGAGGACAGCGGGTCCGAGGTACTCCTCCTGGTTCCACCAGTAGGATGGGCAGGATGTCGAGCAGCAGGCGCAAAGAATACACTCGTAGAGCCCGTCGAGCTTCTTGCGGTCTTCCTTGGTCTGGCGGTATTCGCGGCCCTAAATGATGTTAGTGAATGCCCGATCAAAAAAATAGTTACGTATACTTACGTCAGGCGAAGGCGTAGTGCGCTGAAGGTAGGGCTTGACAGAGCGGTATTGCTTGTAGAACAGCGTCATGTCAGGGACGAGGTCCTTAACAACGTACATGTGGGGAAGTGGGTAAATGCGAGACTCCTTGGCTGTGTCTGTGGGAATGCGGCACAAGCAGGCCAGGGTGTTGACACCGTCGATGTTCATGGCGCAACTACCGCAAATACCCTCACGACAACTTCTCCTGAAGGTAAGGGTAGGGTCGACCTCGTTCTTGATGCGGATGAGCGCATCCAGCATCATGGGTCCGGTCTTGTTCAGGTCGAGCGTGTATGTCTGCATCTTGGGCTTCGATGTCGGCTCGTCAGGGTTCCATCGGTAAATGTGGAAGGTCTTTGTCTTTGCATCCTGGCTGGGCTCTGGCTCAGGCTTCGTCGAGGTCTTGCTCTCGGGAACAGGCTTGCGAGCTGGGTCGGGGACGATGCTCTCGGCAATCTTAGAGATGGGCTCGCGTGCGGTGGTGTCTGTGACGGAGGCAAAACCGCGTGAGAAGACAGCCGGACGGAAGGCTAGGTCATTGTCGTCAGCAGAGCTCAATGGCGCGTGTCGTTGGTATGTTGGATGCGCATACCTGTCTGCCTCGTAGCCAGACGAGCAAAAGCGCGTGTGCAGGCCATTGTGGGTTGTGTGGAGTGGAGAGTGCGGGATGTCTTGGTGTCAGTGTGTTGCGTTCATTCGAAGTTGTAAGGTAGGGACCTCGGGCGAGGGCGTGGCCAATGAGATCTAGCCTATTTGCTGAGTGCGCTGGAAAAGCCTCGGGGAGAGCCGGTTCGCTTTTCCGGCTTGCCACGCTCGATCTTGAACGTCAACACTTGGGTCGGCTATCTCGCGACTGGAATTCTTCGCAGGACTCGTTTCAAATTTCGAATTTCGAGAAAATTTAACACTCAAAGATTGTTTAAATATCAGCCGGCACTTGCAGGCAGAGTTTGCATGTTCCCTGGCAGTTACTGACGAAGCCCTGTATTCATGCTGAACCTGTCGACTGCAACGACAAACGTAAAGCTTGGACAATTCGTATACAAACTGGCACAACCGTGTGGGAGAGTGAAGGCGTGTCTTTTCAGGACTGCATGCGAGGCTGGATACTGAACAATATTTCGGTCACGTGAGCACTTTCTAAAGGTCCTTCCTGCCAAATGGACTGATGCGATTAATCTTCGCATGTGCAGTCAGCATAACCCACCATTTTCTAAGTTTGTTCTATATGTTATCACCGAATCTTCGTGCTTGTAACATTCTATTATTTACTGCACGCTGTCGCACACCAAGGCGATACATAAGACCTTTCACAATGGCTACAAAATCCCCATTTGATCCAGTCCAACCTATCCACTGGGTCCTGGACTGGGACGGCACGATAACTCGACACGATACCCTCGACGCACTGGTCAGCATAACAGCTTCTGCAAAGCCCGTCTTGCCCGTCCTCGCTCAATGGAGAACTGTGTCGGAAGCGTACATGTCCGACTACACCACTGCTTTGGAAAAGCTTGCTCCCGGAGGCAACCTGCCAAGAAATATAGTGGAAGAGCAGCAACTGCTCAGGGCAATGAAGAGTGTGGAGCAGGCTAGTCTTGATCGCGTATCTTCTTCAGGGATCTTCGCTGGTTTGACTAAGAGGCTGCTCGAGGAGGGAGCCAGAAATGTTGTTGACTCTAAGAAGGTTGAGATACGTACTGGATTTACCGATTTTCTTCACTCAATTCAGGAAAAAGGCCGTGATAGGCTGGATCTCTTGAGTGTCAATTGGAGTCGACACTTCATAGGCTCTTGCCTAAAAGCTGCAGAAGCACTTGTGCAAAAAGAAGTGATACATGCAAACGAGCTGGACGGCATCGATAATGACTCCGTCTCACTTGGCCACATCAGTCACGACAATGACGCAGAAATGCTGATCATTTCTAGTGGCGACAAGCTGGAGTACATGAACCGTCTGCGCAAACAGCACAGCAACTCAAGGGACAGAGGTACCAATTCTGATGTGCCAATTGTCTACATTGGAGACAGCTGGACAGACATCGAGTGCCTCCTCGATGCAGACTTGGGTATATGCATTCGAGATGAACCACTCGGCAGCTCGCAAAAGAAGCTGGCTGAGCGATTGGAGAGCCTGAGTATCCGCTGTCCTCACTTGTCAGCCTGGAGCGATGCGGATGGGCAGCAGGTTGTATGGGCAAGTGACTTTGCTGAGATCAAGACATGGATCGGGGCACGGCAGGTGAGCAAGAGGTAAGAGCTTTGCAAATTTGTTTGGCACATACTACATGAAGAAATGTCGAAATTCCTATCTACTTGCGTTCAGCGGCTTTCAAAGTACGTAGAAATTTGTTTCTTGACTAGTACTGCAGCAATTCTACATGCCAGTATCTTCATATGTGAATGAAAGCTCAAGCCTCGCTCATGAGCCATTTGAAGCAGTATATGGAGCAGCTGCGTTGGCTGGCTTTGATCAGATCAGGCCCCTGACCTGTGTCACGATTTTGCGCAGCGATCGCAACAACGCCTTCTCTCAATTTCGAACATACACATAGACCGTTCTTCAAACTGAAAATTGCACACCATCTTTCGAGAAGGGCTGGCCTCTTTTCTTCATTATAACTCCTATAATTGCATCGTAGTTCTGCCATGAGGTAACCTGAAGCATGTTCGAGGTCAAATAATATGAGACGGGAGCATCGAATGAACACTAGATGAGACCGTCATCACTCTCTCTTGATTGGTATGTGGATAGTTGTGCCATTGCTGTTAGCGTCAAAACACACGGCAGTGATGTGATCCTCCAGATCGGGGTCGCTCTTGTTTTTTTTTTCCCTTGATTTTTCATCAGCTTCTGTTCATCTCCAATAACATGTGCGACAGCTTTACCTGGAGCAAAATTCGTTAGTGCCTGTAGGGAGATGCTTTGACAATATTGTCAGTGAGGCCCTTGAATCCGCTGCAGCTTTGCCAGCAGCGAAATCTGTGCGCTTTCAGTCCAACGCTTCAGTTGCAGCAGAGATAGCGACAGCAATAGAAGAATACTAAATATTGACTAACCCACTGCTAATATAACACCTTTAGCTATTCTCTTACGATTATTGTCAGACCGGGCTGATGATATAGTACTGTTTTGGCTAGGACTCATTATTAGAGCCAGTCATGATCCTTTTTGGGTTGCTTGCCGCAGTGGCTGGGGCTGGGGCTTGACAATTATCTCTAGTATAAGACAGATACTAGTGTCATAAGCTAGATCCTTATACTATTATTATCTATAGAATAATAGCCTCTCTAGTAATTACTATTATACTGCCTTATAATATCTATTTTTAATAGTCAGTGTTAGTACTTAGTACTTAGCTTAAGAAATAGCCTCGAAACATCTTAACACAAGGCTATCTTAGTAAGAAAGATATGCGAAGCAGAACTGCATATAGGGTGCATAGTACCTATAAATATAAGCTAAGCTGTAACGCTAAGATAATTTAAAAACTTATATGCTCTACCTAATATACCTCCTGTCTCAGCCATGCAACAATGTGCAAACGCTTTACGCAAAACATAATCAATTTATTCTAGAACCTGCAGCTGCACAACAAGCTCCCTCGGCTTTGCCTAGATTATCGTCCAAGAACATAGAAAGACAACCATTCAGATCCTACGGCCTAACATATTCTCATATGTGGGGCTTGCCGACTTTCCAGACTTATCACTAGTGATGTCTTACTGCGGCAACTAACAGTCTGGCCTAACTCTATGGATTACATTGTAACATGTGCTCAAACTATTGAAGCATTGTCGCAGCACCACCAGGATCTCCACTTGTACTCACAAACTTGCTTCAGCGACAGCCAACACTTCTTATGTAACGCTGTGTTTATTCACACGAAATGCTCTGTTCAAAAGTGCTTTCATCTGCAATGTCTAGACGAAATGCAGGAGTAGCTGCTCTTATCGATCCATTTCGAAACTAAGCTGGGCGAAAGGGGTCTCGGCTGGAGGGGGAAACGACATGAGCCTCTGGCATTAATGTGATTCCAGAGGATTGTGCTATAGCAACCTTATTTACGCAATCTTAGCCTTCCCGAGCAGAACACCTGCCTCCTCCACCAAACGACGATTACAAAGACAAAGAGAAAGGTCCGGCCATTCATTACGCACAATGTCAAGTTGTAGCTGAAAACCCTGTACTGTTCAAAACCAAAGCTGCACGAGCACCCTGCTCGATGGAAGTTCGTGTGTCCTCGGCGGTCTCGATTGCAAATTGTTCAATAGTCTCGATAGCCTTTGCGAGACGGATCACGCCAGCATTGTGGAGTGCAAGTATAGCATCTTTGACCCAGACTCTACATGTGAACGCCTCCCTGGTGTTTAGAGATGGCTGACCACTGCTTGGTACGTTTGCGAGGGTGGTCCGAAGTGTCGCCCAGTTCTGACTCGTAGCTGTGCCCAATTTCATGACAAGGCACAGACTCATTGAGCTAGGGATGCCACTGGTAGTTTTGATCTCCGGTGACCAACCTCCGCTCCGATTGACGGCGTGCCATACTTCGCCCTGCGGCTTGTTTGTAGGTACGAAGATGCCCCAGTGAAATCCAGGTTGGGCGCCGCGCAGGCTGAGGATGATGTAGATGGAGTAATCCTCGAGTAGATTCGCAACAGCCGACATTGTTGACTCAGCGGAGGAAAGGTAAAGTGGAACTCAAAAGAATGGAGACGAACTGAGAAGGTAGATCAGTGGCTGGACAAATTCTCGTCTTGTACATGAATGCTGCTTTTGTTCAGTAAAAGTGTGTCGATTGCAGAACCGGAGTTCGTGGGTTATAAGCTATCTACCAGTAAACACACTAACTAATCGTCGTTACCCAATGAACTATCCTTCCTACCCATTAGGGGTCACCCCTTCCAACAGCTTTTACACCCTCTGTAAGCGCTGTATATTCAGCTTGGCAGCTGTGCTGTAGCATGCGCATCATCCGAATTCGACCGATGCCCAATCAACCTTCTCCGACTCGGGTCAGTGTACGAGCAACGCTGATCGGAGTGTGGATCCATCTCGAGCTAGAGACAGGAAAGGGATGTGGCAGAAGTGTGTATGAGGCATGATGGGACGTGGGTAGCGCCCAGGTCACGTGCTTGCGCACTGACCGCCCTTACATCTTTGAGTGAATGCTGCCTTCCTCCCGCTAAATTCGACAGTCATGTCCCTTCAACTTTACTTATAATACCCTCGCTAGTCGATTTTCTCTTCAGTAAACCGCAGCATAAGCGTCGTTATGGGTAGTCCGTACCACGTCTCCGGATGCGCCTCCCACCTCTCTTCTATTGAGTTCCAAGCATTTTCCCTGATCGCGGAGTCACTTGCCCATCCTCACAGAGCTCTTCTCGGTGCCTTCATACAGCAGGCCGTCAATAGAGAACTTGCAGCTCGTTTCTTCCTCGATCATATTCATGGATACAACAAAGCCACGGTTGCTGAATTCTTAGCCGATTGGATCAGTCTCCTGCGGAGAAGTACGTCTCCATGATACCCCTCGTCAAGCTATAATAACGATTTCATCAGTACGCCCGCTCGCTTGCGAAGAGTTAGACCCGTCACTCAGACGGAGCGTATGGCAGAGAGATGAAGGCAGATGCTGTATCTCCAAGGCCGATGACAGAAAGATAAACGGCGAGAATCCATTACCAATATATGTAATATCTCCTAATCTCTTTCAAGAAGGGGACATGGTCCGAGATGTAAGACTTCAATGTCCTCGCTCATAATGTGGCTAAACCTCTAGCAGGGAAGACTTTACTCAATGCTTGCAGTGTACATTGGACGACCGAAGCTGGAATGTCTCATGTCGCTCTTGAATCAAGATCCCAACTTTCCTGGCAATGGTCTTTCCGATCGAATGATGCTGCTGTCGTCGCAAATGCTTGCACATTTCGCAAATGGAAGGATTTCCTTGAAAGCTGATCCGCTGGGAGCTACGAGCAACTCAGTGAGTCTCTTTAGGACGTGATCAAGCTTCTCTAATAGCACCAGGCCCGGTACTTCGTGAAAACGAACTGTTTTATGCCGTCGATGCGAGTCGATGTTTTCCCAATTATCAAACTAGAGAATAGGGCTATGGATACCTCGTCCCTACCCAATCCGCAACTGATTGAAGTGCACCATCAATTCGCACCCGCTCTGGCATGGTTGGAAGTATTTGACTACATGAGGGAAAGACGCAGCTTTTCATACTCACCGCCTCAAGACCAGACCTGCTTACCTGAGAAGTTTCCACCGAAGGAAACTTATTTCCGACGGTGCGTCCAACCTGTATATCCGATACTCCAACACTTGTGGTTGAAAACGCCCGTGTTTCTTCGAGCAACTGCCTACAAGTGCCTAGCATCACTTGGACAACGGTTCTATGGAGATACTGGTTCCGACCGGATTTACCGATTGCCTTTCCATCTCTACCTGCGGAAAGGACATCAAGACTGGGCACCCAGGCACCAGGCAGAGCTTCGATCACTCCAAATCGTTGAGACATACACGTGTATTCCTGCACCAAAGGGGATAGACGCAATACAGCATCGTGGATCATCGTATCTCCTCATGACCGGTCTTCCTGGATGTAGTATTGGGCAAAGGCTGTCTACCATGACTGATAGACAACTGGATGCAGCTGCGCAAGATCTTAAGGACTATCTTACTGAACTGCGGCGTATCCCTAACCTCACGGGTTCAAGATTCTGCATTTGTAATTCAATGGGGGGTGGAATCTTGGATTGGCGAATTGGTGACTCTCAACGCAAGCAATTGCGATTCCACGACGAGACCGAATTCAATCAATTTTTGACGACCGATCTTCCTCTTGACGAAGATGCATGGACGCAAATTTCGAAGTCGCACAGCGTGAAGCACGACATCGTCTTCACCCACGCAGATCTCAATCTCAGGAATATTCTTGTCGACGAGATGGGGAAGATCTCAGGCATAGTGGATTGGGAATGCGCAGGATGGTACCCCGAATACTGGGAACACTCCAAAATGCATTTCACCGTTCGACATACCCCTCGGTGGATCGCAGATGTTGTCGATCAAATCTTTCCGGCTTACCGTAACGAGTTAGACGTGGAGAACATGCTGTCCGGCATGATGCCGTCATGGTAATCAGGCAAATACTTTGAGTTGTCCGTTATCATCCAAGATGCTATGGTTTGGAAAGGTGCAGGCTGATGTCACAATCGTATGGTCACCGCCGTAATATCCATGGCGCCACATCTTGAGCTGAAGTGGCAAGAGATGAAGTCGAGGAAACGCGCAGTGGATAATAGATATCACACCACCATTCTCCGCCCAGCGTCGCTGGCCGGGGCGTCTACGGATACATCGTGGTCAAAGGTGAAATCCTATTCGATGCCGCACCGCATGACCGAATTTAATGCTCAGAGTACTCCGATGTCGTTTATTAGCTGTGCTGCAATGAACAGGTACTTGTCAGACGCATTGTTACATCCTCCCTTTTAACCAATGCGGGGCCGCAAACGCCCGGGGCCAGGGGTTGATAGTTTGGCGCATTGCGCGCTTCTCTTAGCATCCTTTAAGGCTGCCTCCTTGCACTGTAGCTTCCGCTTTAAAGGTACATATCGTCCCTCTTTCGGATAGGGCGGACTCTCAAGGGAAAGGTCGGGAGCTACACTGTTACGAAACAGGTTCAATCTACTGATTGGTTTGCGACGTAGGTCATAGCCGTTGTTCAACAGACGGACTGACTCAACTCTACTATGAGTCATCAACAAGGAAAAATCGTGATCAAAAATGTCCAGGGCTATCCAAGAGTTGAGAGTGAACGAGATATCCTGCGGCGACGACTCCAACATCAGACACCCTTCCTCCGGCCTCTGATCGATGAGATTCAGGAGCCACTGAGACCGACGGCTATTGCTTTGAGATATCTCGATAGTGACCTAGTTACTGAAATCGTCACAAGAACTCCCAAGCGAAACCAATTGAACTACGTTTGTCGATGCGTCCTAGAAGCACTCAAGGTCCTGCACGATGAAAATCTTGGGCACACAGGTAAGTGAGCACAGCTTCTCCAGCACTTAGCTGGCCGACTAACAGATGTCAAACTCGACAATATTTTTGTCAATCTGCAGGAGGACGACAATCGATTCCCCGCTGTCCAACTAGGAGACCTCGGTGGCTGCTTTTCCACAGATTCGGAATGGGCAACATCTGGCACCCCACTTGGGACACCGTTATGGTGCAGCCCGAGATACTTATGGAAATGCCTTGCAATACTGCTTCAGATATCTGGTCGTTCGGAACTTTGGTAAGTTCTTGTTTTATGTTCAATCATGTGCTTCCCCACTGACCATATCTGAACACAGCTGATGAGCCTCATCTATGGCTGTGATGTCAACCTCTTCCGATCAGATATCAAGCGCGACCACGAGGATCATATGGTACATGTTGTGATGGAGTAATATCGATACTTCGGTCCTGTGCCACCAAGTATAGTAGACATCACCTGCCCGGAAACCGTGCAATCCATTTCATGGTTGATGCAAGAAACTTCGCAGGAGAAGCTCACACCTTTCTCTTGGACCACAGAAAGAGAAAGTTCGAAGAGGTATAGCAGTTCATCGGAAAAATTATGATGCTCGATTGGAGAAATCGACCGATAGCGAAAAGACCGCTCGACGGTGAGTGGTAGGATGACGAAGACGAGAGCGCAGCGTTGCCAAAAGAGGACGAAAATATTCCAACTCAACCTGACAGTTATTGCGTATGATTGGGCCCCAGCGTCAATGGCATCCATGATTGAGTCTGGTTGAGCATAACTGGATTAGGAGATTAATTGGATGTAGAGGCTCGAATATGGGGACGAGAACAACTTTGGCAAGAATCCATGCAAGAACTTCAATTCATTATCCTCCCAAGGCTCTCGAGAGATGCAAGATATATTTGATGCTGTAAATGCCACTTATTTATTGCGCTACTCTCCGCAGCCAGTGTGAACACTAGAAAGACTTGAAACATATACCAAATACTAAAGATTGACATAGTATCGTTCCAACTTTAGTTCAAGAGCCAATGATATCACTCACCACTACCAGACATGACGGATGCAAAGCAATGCTCCAACATCGTTC
Organism: Stagonosporopsis vannaccii; assembly: GCA_028584115.1. Classification (NCBI taxonomy): domain Eukaryota; kingdom Fungi; phylum Ascomycota; class Dothideomycetes; order Pleosporales; family Didymellaceae; genus Stagonosporopsis; species Stagonosporopsis vannaccii. Next base: position 103,825 of record VWXS01000065.1, on the reverse strand, counting down.
AGCTGATTACGACGCAGGCCCGAACTGACAACTGCCTCCTCCGCCACGAAGTCGTAGTGTGACAGTAACACCTGATAGACAGCTGCAACCAGTCTAGGCCACTGACGGAGCTGCAACATTCCCCGAATACCCTTGTTCACAAACAAACGTCTAAGTGTGAAATAAAAACATGGAAGAGCACCGAAGCTGACTACTGTCTAAATCCACGAAGGACGTGAAAAGAGTCCGTTCATCTTATTTTTCACGACCTAATATCGCGTGCGACAGGAAGCAAATATTCGGAATCCAGAGACAAAACAAACAAAACAGTCAGGTATTAGACATGAGAGGCTCAGCCACACGCGAGCGTCAACTGAAAGCTCATGGTCCCACTCAATGCTGAAGGAAGATTCAATGCACATACCTACACTTCCACTGGTGGATCGGCTTTGTTAACATCGCTACACTTTCGATTGATCGGTTGTTTGCATGGAAAGCCGCCGCGGCAGTTAATCACGCCAGTACACTAACATAGTCTGGGAGAAGCTTGCAGCACCGCTGTGTCCACATGTCTACATTGAGCTGACTAGACGGAATCGAATGTGCTCGCTCTCGGGCTCGTACACATCCATATATCATACCTCCCTTATCTTCCCTCCTTCGTGTATCGTATCAACAGCTTTCCTGACCCAGCAATGCAACGCCAAACGCCATCGAAATGCGACCCGGAGCGGAGATAAAGACGTGTTGCTCTTCATTACCCCACTCTCTTTATCCATCACATCTCCACATCTCCCCTAACGTCCTAGCTAAACCACGACTTGCTCTTCTTCGCCTCGGCCCTTGCCTCCATCTATTTCCTTGTCAGCAAACCATACCCTTTGCACCTGCAAAAAGCCCGTATCTCGTGTGTACCGTCTCGTGCGTATCGTCGCGTGCGCATCGTCGCGTGCGCATCGTCCAGTCCCGTACCAAACCGGGGGAAGGGGGTCAACCTACCCATTGCTTCTTACAGTCTCTATACGCCCTTGTGACCAGTCAGCCAACTTACACAGAAGAGCAGAGAAGAAGAGCATCTCACTGGAAGAAATCACTACACATCGCCCTCTCCCCGCCGTTGCGCTTCAAGCAGCGTATACTCTTGTCTGCCGCCTCCTGGCACGGGTCGAAGTACTCGCTGTATGCCTTACTGGTGCATCGTCAGTATTCTATCCGCCGAGATAGTACGATCTCATTTGCATCGCGCGGCGCAGGCGAAGTCGTTGGGGGGGGGGGGGGGGGGGGATCGTACTTGTCGAACTTTGGGGGGGGTTGGGCGGGCCGGGGGGGGTTTTCTTTTTTTCCGGACGTTTTTTTTGCCTCTTTTGGTGGGTGGGG